>JAOWBR010149482.1:0-10811 GCA_028571145.1 Dionaea muscipula
CCAATGAACTAAAGGAGAAGATACTTATGAATCTCTAGGCAATCAATATGGAAATAAGAAATATGAAGAAATCCACTTAATGGAATGGGTTTGGACATGAAACTGTTCGACCCAGCCATTTTGAGTTAAACCACCAGGTACTGAGCCGGGAAGGCAGCCAATGAGGCAGATGTACTAAAAAGAGTAAAGGTTTCAACTTCATATTCCTCGAGTGCCAATACCAGTGACCAAAAGAATTGTGATTAGTTACAAAAAGAAGATATGCATGCATACAGTATTGTGCTAAAGGAACAGAAAAATGATCAAAGCAAGGACTGATTTAAGGTAACATGGATTCATCAAAATTCTAACATCATTACCATATACCTTAAAGATCCTTGAAATAAGAATGGGCTTTGAGGGACAACTGCAAGGCGTGGGCGAAGATTACGAACAGAAATATCAGCTATATTTATACCATCTACTAAAACATATCCCCCAGATATTGGGCTAAGCCGGAAAAGCGCATTGAGGATGCTAGATTTTCCAGCACCAGTTCTACCTATTATTCCCACCTATCAAAATCAAGTAATGTAATCAAGAAATGAGAATACAAAAAACACTTCTCTTCTAGTAGGACACCTCACATGAAAATTGCAAAGAGAAATGCTCACCTGAGTTCCAGCTGATATGGTAAAAGTAACGTCATTCAGTGCTGCAGGAAGAGACGGCAAATATTTCAGAGTTACACTCTGAAACTCGATTTTCCCTTGAAATGGCCAATCAGGATGCAAGGATTCTGATCCTTTGGAGTCTTCTTGTGGCAAATCCATGTACTGGAACAAGGGATTCAATAATCAATCCTTCCATGGGCTTTAAAAGCCACAAGGGCACCAGTAACTAGTAAGTGCCACAAGCAGGTTGGACTTTTGTCTTCCAGCCAGCTGCAAGTGGCCAACTTAAAACACGTCATCAGCAGAAATGTCTTAACAGCATAGTCTAAAGTAATATCTTACTTGAAGAACTCTTTCAACAGCAACCATTTCCTTTTCTGTCTCAGTATAACTAGATAAGAAACTCCCCAATAAAGAAACAATTGGAGCTGCATAAGACAGAGCTAAACCAACCTGTTGATAGAAAGAAGCCCACATATACAGTATCATTTGCAAGAACTATAGATTATGAACTGTAAAAAGGTCAATATGACATCAAAGGTGAAAGCATACCAGGCCTGGAGTACCCAGACTAAAAGGGAAGGCTTCATGGGATCCAATAACAGCCAATGTTCCAATGAATGAGATAATGAATGCTGCCAAGAACTAAAAGATGGATGTGTTTTCACATTAGAATATGGACAGATTGTGATGCAAATCAAGGAGCCAAACATGCAAGTGGGGCTGATCATACACACGGGAGTGGAGCTGAATTTGCACAAAATCCTTTGTCACTTCCTAGTAGTCCAATTACAAGACTTAAAGCCCAACGTTTCAAGGAAGCACTTGATGGGCTAATCCAAGAGAATTGGGCTGATTCTAACCCTGTTTAGTTCGTGGGAAAGAAAAAGAATTAGAAGGAAAGTCTCAAAGTAATAGGTTTTTTGGTTTGATTTGAAGCATGAGAATAGAAAGGAATTGGAGGGAATTGGAATGAAAGCTTTCCTTCCATTTCCTTTAAATGGTTTCCTCCAAATTTGGTGGAATTTGGAAGGAAAGGAAAGTTTTTAGTTTAAAACCGTTAACTTTCCATTCCTTTCCATCCATTTTAAACCAAACAGGAGGGATAAAATAGAAGGAAAGCTTATTTCCTTCCATTTTCTTCAATTTAAACCAAACAAAGGAAAGCAAAGTTACTTCACTTTCCTTTCCTTTCCTTTCCTTTCCATTAATGAATCCGAACCAAACGGGGGCTAAAAAAGTGGAGATCAAGATGGGTTCAAATGTTAATGAAAGGTTTAATCCATGTCATCAAGGCAGTTGAAGAAGCTAATTAGCATATAAAACGTGACCATCATGATCAGATCATATATGGGCATTAATTTATCTATCTTCAAGGATGTAAAATGAGGGAATGAGTTTAGTCTTGGTTGGCTATGATTAAATGCATTGAATGCAGTCATTCAGTTAGATGTTACCATAAGCCCAAAAGACCTAAAGAAACAAGGGGGCTTGTATATTTAATATTTGTGTTAATTTAAAGATGTAGTTATTGCTTTTCCTATGCTTGGAGGGGTGTTCCAAGTATAAAAGCATGGGACTTGTGAGTTTGGTGATCACACCATGGAAATCAACATCATTTGTGAGGCTTTGTGTTCCTCTTCATTCATGAGAGAACTTTATGAACTTATCCCGCTAATCTTGTAGCGTTCAAACAACCAAACTTATTGCCTTGATTAGTGAGAAATTCTCGGGTTTCTTGGTGTGGTGTTTCCAATCCTTCGGTCTTGGTTCCTATCTTACTAGGTAACAGGTCAAGGCTCAGCAAATCTTGTCAACATGATCTTGAGGTTCTTTAACCATCTTTGTTATCGGGTTTCATCACAATTGTTGGTGAGGTTCATATAAGATTGGACCACTCCAATTCTCTTGCACCAACTATTCAACTTTTCCTATCAATTTGGCTAATAGTGCTGTTGAGTATATATAAAGGCAACTTCAAACAGGGAGTGGTCAGGATTTCATACAAGAATTAAAGAAGCAGACTCAGACCATTTGTGGGGGGGGGGAGGGGGGGGCGCACATCGACTCTAAATTAGAATCCATGTGCCATAGTACGAAAGCTTGTAAGTAGACATGCTTAGGATCTTCAGGATAAACCTGCAGTCGTAGGGAAAGCCACAAGCTAGCTACCAACTCGGAGTAGGATGTTCTCTGATATGTAGCTACGTAAGTAAAAAACTTCCGAAAAAAGAAGTCCTGCACCCACCAAAAATACGATAACATTAAAGTAGAAACAGAACAAGGAAATCAATCTTCCTCTCATGTCGACCTTAAAAACTCACAAACATTAAAAAAACATGTAACCTCCCTCTCATGTCGACTATGATCGGCTCGCATAAAATCACTGGTCTTTGAATACTCCTTGCTTGCTTAAAGGAAGGGCAGCTTAGTACTCTCAAGCTGAAGTATTGAGAGTACAAGTGCCCTTACTTCAAGCAGGCTAGGAGTAGACAAAAAGTCTAGAGCTTATGTGAGGCACAACAAAACTTACTAAACCGAATGTGCTTAGAACTATAAGTTACGTCATGCAAAAGAGCTCCTCTCACCATGCAGTGCCTGGAATCATTATCCATAGATGAGGGTATCTGGATTTACACTCTTGACCATTACAGTGATACCATGCAATTCAACCACAAGCTGATGCTAGGTAGGAGATCCAAGAAAAGCTTATATAAATTAAATTGTCACACCACATGATTGCATGTAAACTGAACAATTTGTTATGCAGATTAATGGTCATAAAAAGATGTAATTTGTGAGAATAGTTTTCTTGAATTCAATGAATAAATGCCGTACAATATATCCCTCTATCTGAAGCACAATAGGCAGCTAAGGAAATAACAGATCCTAAAAGCAAGCCTATGTATCAGGGAAGTTTCCATTTGACCGCTACCCAATCCACATATGCCTCTAATAAGTCTGTCAATATCCAACTTGCTACAATAGTAGAGATTACACCGTAATTGTAGGTCTTTCTACAGGAAAACATATTAATTTACCTCTACATTAAATGCCCTTATGGTCGATGATCCGTCCAATGTCTCAGTGAATGATGCATAAATTGGAGAACGAGAAACACTGTCTAATCTTCTCAATTCACGTGATGTAGACCTATAGTAGAACTATACAAGAATGAATCGGCATAAGTTCAGTACTTGATAAAAAAAAAACGCCAAGACCATACATAAAACAAAGAATACAGATGCATGGTTCAATTAAACATGGCGACACTTGTTGTGAGTATGTTTTGAGTATTGAGTTTGGGCTTAGACTTGTTCTATGCTTTGTATTGGACTTGTTCTATTTATTGTCATATAGAAATAGATAGACTAGCCTCACTTTCGAGGTTAAGCCTTCCTATCATATTTTCTCTCTAAATCTACAACACTAACTCACTCATATTACAGGAACACAAGAAAAGTTGTTACATGTCACCCTATCCTTGAGACTTCCATGTGAAAATTTTGCTTTGACAAAGTATCCTCTTAAATGCAGAAATTAAAACTGTTTGTGATGAAGCCCGGACATAAGCTGCCAATTCCATCCCACTACTTCTCGCCAAATTCATTGATTAAAACGTAGAAAACCAAAAAAAAAAAATAAAGAAACTAAAATTATGATACTTTTGCATTCCATAATTCGGTTTTTTTTAAAAAAAAATAAAAAATCTGCCTGACTCTCCATACTTCAACAGGCCGGAAGTTTTCCTCATAGTGTATCTGTTTTTCTTCTGCTATCATTTTTTTTACTGCCACTCATAGTGAGGAAAAGAAGTTATATCTATATCATTTACAAATTAAATGTACAAGACCTCTCTCCACATAATCTCCAATGAAAACTACCAACTCAAATGTATTCCCCAGAAGGCAACGAGAACTTTTGAAAAAGTAGAAATATCTAAATAAATATAGAACAATTAAGATAACAAAATAGAGATGGGGATAAAATCACCAATCAGTTTGGTTCAAATGATTAAAGAAAATTCCGGCATCTCTTCCAAATATCCAAAACATAACATAATCACAGTTTTATCATTCCAACAAGTGAATCAACTATTAATAACTAGCCAATTATCGATTTGTAACTCATATACGTAAATACTTTTTCTCCCCTTCAGTTACTACGCTCTTTACACCAATTACCAGTCAAAGCCATATAAATCAGCAGATTCACTGGAAGTCTGGAATACAATAATTTTCCTGAGATCTCGAACGTCAAATCCTTCCACTTTCAAATCCAAGTCCCAGAACAAGTTGTTTAGACTTATAATAAGCACACATGATGGCAGAACAAGTCAGTTTGAATAACTCATGGCTAAGTATCATAACGTATCTTAAAGGTTAAGCTCTTAAAGTTTTTCCCTCCTTCAATCAAATATACATGGCTATACAAACCATAAATCAACGTATGATAAGGACCTGTAACTTTCTGTAGATGTACCAAAATGGCAGCAATAGAGCCAGAAAAAGAACCTGCATAAGCATAATATATCAAGAAAATGTGGTTTAGCTGTTCCAATAGTGTGAAAAAATCAAATAACAAAAAATGTAGTGGAAAAAACCATTTAGAATCACCTGTACAAATGACAAAACAACTGCGATCCCTAGGATTCCAACACAATTAGCCAAGAGAATGTTGAGAATGAATGGAAGAGAATCATCTATCATATACAGATCGGAAGACAACCTACAAGATGAAGGCAACATGTAAGGAATACAACTATCTGAGATGCTCCATTCACATAGGATGAAACAAAACCTGTTAAGTATCCTTCCACGTGGTGTCCGGTCAAAGAATTGCACAGATGCATCCACAAGTTTATGTAAAAGTGTAGTATGCATCCGAACTGCAGCTTGCAACCCACCAAATGCAAATGAGAAAGCCCTAATCAAAGTCATGACGGAGTTTGCTAGACAGAAAAGGCTCAGAACAACCTGCAAGTAGTTAAAGCTTCTATGCTGTTAAGCATACTATAAATCCATTTCTTGCCACCACAAAACCTCATGCCTGTTCCCACTAGGTGGGAAAGGCTACATGATGCCATTCTTATCTATCTTGTGTGATGTCATTCTTATCTATCTTGTGTGATGCCATCCGTCAAGTCATGGTATGTCATGTCATACCTTTTAGTTTCATTCAAGCTCCTTTTTGGTCTTCCTCTTCCCCTCCTAGTTGCACCTTTTTCAATGAATTTCTTGCCACAGCCGTCATAAAATACTTAAATGAATTTTTCAATGAATTGCACCATTCTCCTCTATCTTGTGCGAAGCCATCCGTCATGTCATACTTTTTAGCTTCATTCAAGCTCCTTTTTGGTCTTCCTCTTAACTTCCTAATTGCACCTTTTTCAATGAATTTCATGCCACAGCTGTCATAAAATACTTAACACACAATGGTGTGAGATTAAGAGGTCAGTTGATTAGAACTAATTTGTTTTGTCAGTGTCACCAATCATTTCTCCCCAAGCAAATTACACTTTTGAAGGAAAATATATCTATGTAAGTCTTCTCGATTGAATGTAACTAACGGGACTTTAGCAGTTACAGATTCATGAAAAAAAAAATGCTAGTTACCACATAAAACGACAAGGTGCGATCTGGCCCATTCTTAGCTCTTGTCATGTCGACCCAGTAAGATAGCCATAGATCATTTCCATTACGAGATGCTTGCATCAGCACGGCAGAAAGCAATATTAAAGCAGCAATAAACCAACCAGAAAATGCAGCATATGTCCTGCAAATATTGAAGTTGGTGAAGTAACTAAGACCAGTAAAATATTAGCATAAAAAGAAAGATACACATGCAAGGAACATGAAGCCAACCATTGTCTTCCAAACCTTATTTAGAAGACAAGCAACACCAAAACACACTTATGCTTTGGATATGAAAGAAATCTCTTACTTGTATACAGTCAGCTCTACTCTGCCCTCTTTTCTTTCCTCTACGTCATTGATCTCCTGTGCTTCATCAGAGGTATAAATACAAACTTTCTCCTCGTGCAAATCATCTTCCGATTCAGAAGAATTCGAACCGCTCCCTTCTCCTTCAGCATGATTTGGGGGACTCCTCATTATCAGTGAGGAGAATGTTGAATATGAAGACAATCTTGAGCTCCCTGCCAACCTCGCATGTCCTTTATCCATTTCAACAACTATATCTGCTGATGATATCGCCTGATTGTAAAAGATTTTGAATATGAGAAATATTAATCCCGCTTTAATGAAATAGTTAGGTGCTCAACAACTAAATTAAGATCATTCATGTAATGTCATGTATAGTCTTGATATGCCTTCCACCTTAACTCTTGTAACTCTTGTTCCAATACCATTACCCCCCATTATCACCCTCCTTTCAAAGCGAACCGTCTAATATTGGAAATTCTAAGAGCTGAAGTTTAAGATGTATCTTATGGTTATCTTTCCGTGCATAATTCGGAAACAAACTACAATCTCTACCAGAACACTTAGTGCTTCAACACCAGCTCTTGGGCAAATCGTTTTGCAAATGAGGAGATTCAATGGGCTCATATGCTTCAACAGCGAAGGAAAAACGAAACATTGGAAAAGACATACAATCAGAGGTCCAGAGCTAAACTAGTCATGAGAATGGCCAGTAAAAATTTTGCACCATGCAGGAGAAAACTCGAATGATTGGCATCATTATACCGATTCACTGCTTAACTTGGTCTCTCGCTCTCTCCTTTTTCAGGTTTTGGTTTGAGGAAATGAAGCAAGATTCCCAGCTATCCTTCAGATGCAAAGACAGAATGAAGGTCGACTATCCTTCAGCTATCCTCATGTAGCAGAGAAATCAGTTCTACTGAGAGTAATGGCGAAGAAGAACCAGATCTTCCCTTGCATCCCACTGCCCCACTGTTTCCCATTGAATGAACTGATTTTTTGTGTACTAATAACTGAGTAAATTATGTAAAATAAAGATTCACTCTGTAGAAACTTAGTTCAAGGGCAAAGACTAATCAGGAACAAGCATCTTTTATTCAATATATTTATTATTAGTATACTTGCTATACTTCTATTGTGTCTGAACAAACACACAAAAGGGAGATGCTTGCAACAAGTATATTAGCTGCAGACAAGGGATCAAACATATCAACCTCTAAATTATGGGTACAGAGAATACGCGCTTGCGAGTTCATAAGAGGACCAAGAATCCCATCATGCAAAATACAACGAGCAACATGGACATCAACAGCACTTAGGACATCATCGAGTAAGTATATGTCAGCACCATGATACATAGCCCTGTCAGTCAAAACAAAATTAGGGAAGGGACCATAAAACCTAAAAAGAACAAAATATCGCTATTATCTGATAGGCACCTTGCCAAAGCAAGACGAGCTCTCTGTCCACCAGATAAATTTGCCCCTTTCTCGCCAATATAAGTCATGTCTCCCCCAATCATTCTTGAAATGTCAACATCAAGTGCACATGCTTGTATTACATCTCCATATCTGACAAAGTAAAGAATGATAAAGAAAAACTAGGACCACCGAAATAAAGCTTCCTCCTATGAAAAGACATCTGTTCAGAAGAAACTTCTGTTCAGGTTGTTAAACTATTAACTGCATACCACTTACTGACCAACACAAATGAACATAGTCCTGATGGATGGAAGGCCAAAGTAGTTGCAGAAAGGGAGACAGAAACATGAGAAAAGAATAGCAAGCCAATGGGATCAAACCTTGCGGGGTTATACTCCTTCCCAAAGATGATGTTATCACGAATGGATCCAGAGAAAATCCAAGGGACCTATAATCACACAAGTATTAGAAAGTCATTGCTATGAAAAGGATTAACACAAAAGGAGATGATAAGAATCACAATGTTAGACAGACCTGAGGTACATATGCTACAGAACCATTTTTATGAACCCATCCACATATTTGTTGCATCTCCCCAAGGATTGCATTTAACAAAGATGATTTTCCAGAGCCGACCTGAATAATGTAAATAAAAAGGTAAAAACATTTTGCAAGGAAGGCCCAGGATTCAGGAATCATCCAAGGAGCATGTAAGACCAATTTTCCACCAATTAATCGAAAGGATTCGATCCTATGCCTGTACACATAGAGAAGCAACAAACATCGCCGCTGGAGTACTACATGCCGCTATAAACAAAACTTGGTTGGATAAATAACTCAAATATTCACAAATATCAGATATATAGCATAGTAATGCCATGATGAGCACAACAATTGCTAAATATTCAGAAATGATCTCCATTTGCCCCAAAAGAACACAACATCAGTCAGCTTTCAATAGAAAGAATCCATTAAAGAATTCTTTTGATTCAGAACTAGCAACTGATTCAAGTAAGGACATAACTGAATGGAGGATTTGAATTAATACAGCTAAGACTACTTAAGTGTATTTGTTTGCCACACAAGTCGGGATATCAAAATAAGAGAAAATTGATAAGCAGCGCCAATCATTTGGCGCAATACGTTGGCAACTCCAAAAGCTGACAGACAGCTAATGAACCTTTTGAATGGAAACGATGCAGAACTTGGAGATAAAACCCAAAAGCTATATCTTATTTTCTATTTTTCAAGTACAACAAATTGCTCTGAACAAACTTCCACCGAAGCAGGCAGTCACATCAATATGATTCCCAAAGAAAAGTATATCAATATTTGTCACATTCCACAGATGATATGAGCAAATGAACAGATCATGTCCATCCAAAAGCACTAAATGATGGCTATATATGTATGTTACCCACTCACATGGCTGAGAAGACTATAATGCACAGAAGGAACAGGTAAATCTAAGAGCTTGTCAAGTAACCTCGCCAGCCACCACAACTAAGGATGCCTTTGGAATGCTAATACTCACATCAAACAACCTCAAATTGTGTTCATTGTCAGCCACTGACCAAGAGAAGTATGCTTTTTGTACTTCTCTTGCTTATTTTTTATTTTTCAAGTAAAACAAAATTAACAAATTGCTCTCGACAAACTTTCACCAAAGCAGTCAGTCACATCAATATGCTTCCCAAAAAAAAGCATATCAATATTTGTTACATTCCACAAATGATATGAGCAAATGAACAGATCCTGTCCATCCACAAACACTGAATGATGGCTATACATGTATGCTACCCACTCACATGGCCAAGAAGACTATAATGTTAAGAAAGAACACGCAAATCTAAAAGCTTCTTAACTAACCTCACCAACCACCACAACCAAGGATGCTTTTGGAATGCTAAGACTCACATCAAACAACCTCAAAGTATGTTGTTCATTATCAGCCACTGACCAAGAAAAGTACGCTTTTTGGATAACAACAGCTTTATCATCAGTCTGTAAACTAGAGCAAAATTGAGACAGAGGATCAGCCACCATTCCTGTTTTCATCTTGCACTCAGGAGTACCAAGAAATCGGCTTAACCTCCTGCTAGATATAACAGCCTGGGATAGAGCAAAATTGCAGTCAACATTTAGTTACCCATGGTATCATATCACAAAACTCACATCAATCAATCCGTTAATCACCCAAGGAAATGAATTCAAAGGAGAAATCAAAGTGTTAAACAAGGCCAAACAAGTGAAGACCTGCAAAAGAGCAACAATTAGAAACAATATTGATATAATATCTCCATATACTGTGGGGTCATTTTATAATGTACAGCATAAACACACGTACCGTTGCTGCATCAAGTTGATGCCCCATTAATGTAAATAGTCCAAACGTGAACAGAGAATATAGGGTGGGAGTTGTCGCCCAGAAGAAGACACACCAGGCGTCCAAGTACTTGCGTGTCTGACCAAAGAGGTAAAAATTTTAAAGTGAAAAGGAGAGCGCCAAAAGTAAGAAAGAAAATGATAACATCATAAGAGATGTAGCTCAATGACTTTAGCATAGTTCCATACAGATAAATGCATCACTTCAGAAGATCTAGTTTCCATCACCCAGCCTGTGAATAGCAACTCCCAGCCATACATTTTCAATGTGCGAATATGAGTCAAAAGTTCTCCAGTCTGTCGAATCCTGGAAGGTAAAGGGGAGCATGGATTTGTCTTAACATAGTTAAAGAATGGCGAGAATCTGATTATATACTTTTGGAGCAATACCCAAATACCAATGCGTGAAT
>JAOWBR010149482.1:10821-23031 GCA_028571145.1 Dionaea muscipula
AGACCCTCCCTGTAATTATGACCCATTTTCTATACCGCTAAAATTGTATAGCGGTTAACTCAAGATCTATGAAATACGTAATTTAGCAATAGTTGCAATGAGATGATGCCTAGTTTTAATCACGTGAGGCATGACTTGGACATTGTGAACTAAGAATAAGTAGATAAGGCACTACTTGGGAATAGATGTCAGCATTGGTATACCATGAGCTAGCAATAAATGAGGCACCTTTCACACGATTTAAGGATGTTGATAGTAGTAATGTGACAGAGAATTGAAATTACATATCTGGCAACAAATGAGACAATGGAGGATTCCCCCTCCCAGAAAGCACAAGAAGGAAAGAAAACTCTACATTTCGGGAAGAATATTACTCATGGCAATGTGAATGTGCATGAGTGGAATACCTTGTGATGATGAAGTACCTACTTAACTTAGTGGTTAGAGAACTGCTTTCATACAACAAAAGTCATTGGCTCAAATCCGATAGTATGTAGTAGGTTGGAAGTAGAACTTATTAGTTACAAGAGTCAATGAGTATCTAATAAGTTTTTCTACTCAGCCATTTTAATTGATTTTTGAAGATTTAGATAATTAGGATAATGAGAAGCCTCATTTTTTACTTCATTGATAAGACAGTATCAATACTACAGGGGCCAAATACCTAAACTACCCCTAATAACTAAACATAAACACAAAACTCACAACACT
This sequence comes from Dionaea muscipula, assembly GCA_028571145.1. Classification (NCBI taxonomy): domain Eukaryota; kingdom Viridiplantae; phylum Streptophyta; class Magnoliopsida; order Caryophyllales; family Droseraceae; genus Dionaea; species Dionaea muscipula. The sequence goes on from JAOWBR010149482.1 coordinate 11,533, forward strand.
CCCCCTCAAGTTGGAACATAGATATTGATCATGTCCAGCTTATTACAAATAAATTCAACTCGACTCTCTACTAAAGATTTAGTGAGAATATCAGCAATTTGATCTGTAGTCTTCACATGTTTCAACGCAATATCACCTTCTTCGAAAAAAGCTTTTCTCGTATGAAATGGCAATACACCTCAATGTGCTTTGTCCTCTCATGAAATACTGAGTTTGACGCAATATGGATGGCGGACAAACTATCACACCATAGCTGAGTGGACCGAGGAGCTGGATAATGCAACTCATCAAGTAATTATCGAAGAAAGATGACATCACGGGTCGGATGTGCAAGGGCACAATACTCTGACTCCACGTTAAAGTGAGCAACAACCGGTTGCTTTTTACTCTTCCATGAGACTGGGTTTCCACCCACAAACACATAATAGACAGTCGTGGACTTCCTATCAAAAGGTGAACCTGCCCAATCAGCATCAGAAAATCCCTCTATCCGACGATACCCATGATCACTATATAGCAGTCCTCGACTGGAATGTCCCTTAATATATCTGAGAATGTGCAATGCAACTTCCCAATGAGTAGCTCGAGGATCGGACATAAACTGACTAATCATACTCACAAAAAGGCAATATCAGGACGGGTGATGACAAGATAATTTAACTTACCCACCAACCACCTATACCTGTCTGGATCATCATATGTCTCACCTTCTTCAAGTGCAAGCTTCATCTCAAGAAGCATAGGAGTATTACTCGGCTTCACACCCATCATATCAGTGTCTCGAAGCAAATCAAGAGCATACTTACGTTGAGATAAGAAAATCTCCCACTTGCAACGAGCTACCTCGATGCCGAGAAATAATTTCAACTCTCCAAGATCTTTGGTATGAAAACGTGTCTGTAAAAAAGCCTTCAAGGTTGCAATCCCTACATTATCGTCACCAGTGATCACAATGTCATCCATTTAGATAATCAAAAGGATACACCCAGCATCAGAGTCTCTGAAGAAAACTGAGTGATCCTTTGCCGACCTCCGTAAACCAAACTCCAGCACAACTGAACTAAACCTCCCAAACCAATCTCTGGGAGACTGTTTCAAGCCATACAAAGATTTCTTCAACTTACAAACATAGCCAGACTCCCCCTGAGCAACAAACTCAGGAGGTTGCTTAACATACACCTCCTCCTGCAAATCACCATGAAGGAAGGCATTCTTCACATCCAACTGATGCACAGGCCAATGGGACGAAGCTGCAAGAGAAATCAAAAGACAAATAAAAGCCATCTTGGCCACAGGAGAGAATGTGTCGGTGTAATCAACACCATAAACCTGGGCATATCCTTTGGCCACCAACCGGGCCTTGAACCGAGCAACAGAGCCATCTGGATTTACCTTCACAAAGTAAACCTACTTGCAGCTAATAACCTTCTTCCCGGGAGGCAAGAGAATAAAATCCCAAGTCTGATTAGCCTCAAGGGCCTCCATCTCCTCACACATGGCTTGTTGCCATCCCGGGGAAGAAAGGGCTTCAGATAAAGAGCAAGGAACAGAGATAGAATCCAAAGCAGAGTCAAAGGCCTGCAAAGAAGATGATACTTCAACATAAGAGAGATGAGCAGACATAGGATAGGGGACACAGCTACGCTGACCCTTGAGTAAGGCAATCGGAAGGACCAAATCAGGAGGTGGAAAGGACGGATGAGTGGCCGGTGAGGAAGCCATAGTAGGTAGTAAGGGATCAGAATCAGGAGTAGCAGGCAGAGGAGCAATAACAGGAGGAGGAGCACACTTATCTCGATGGTCCACCTGATCAATGACGATTGTATGGGGGCGACGGGTATATACCCGAAGAGGAGCGGGTAGCGAGTCAAGTGGAGAAGTCGGAATAGAAGGAGAAGCTAGAATAGGAGAATCCGGAGCAGGAGGAGACGACGATGGAAGCCGAACCAACTCGTAGACAAGAAGATCATCCACAGACGAGGATGACTCGGATGATGAACCAAGTGAGGGTGAAGGAGAGCTAAATGAGGTAGCCTCATCGAATACAACGTCAGCAGAAATACAGAAGCGTCCTAACTCAGGAGAGTAGCATCGGTACCCCATCTGCGTGCGAGAATATCCCAAAAAGATACACTTCAAGAACTTTGGATCCAACTTTGTGAGATAGGGTCGAATATCCCGAGCATAACACACACAACCAAAAATACGAAGGGGCAGAAGATGGAGTGGTTGGTCAGGAAATAACACACTAAAAGGTACCTCCCCCTGAAGGACGGACGAGGGCATCCAATTGATCAAATATACGGCAGTCAGCACGGCCTCAGTCCAAAATATCTTCGGCACACCCATCTGAAACATGAGATCCCAAGTCACCTCTAATAAGTGACGATTCTTTTGTTCCGCAACCCTATTCTGAGGAGGGGTATTGACCGGCCCGGACCACGGTCGTTATAGCGCGAACTAGACGGGTCAAACTGAGTATTCGAAATGCTACCGAGGTAAAGACATCTGGATACGGAGCTCGGGATTGTGCGACAATATTAACTGATAGTAAGCAGCGAGTCCGAGATCAATCCCTCAGGAAAGAGAGATATCTAGTGGAGTCTAGTCTAGAAGTGCTACTTAATAGTACTACAAGGGGATAAGAATGAGAAAAGTAAGTAAAATAGGGGGAAAATAATACTAAAACTGCGGTAAAACAAACAAGTAAAAATACACAATCAGCGTCTGGTCATAAAGGTGAGACTAGCGACTGATAAACAAAGAAAACACAAGACGCGACAAGAAATAAAACAGAATGTAGCGAGTGTGATAGGGTGAAATGATACGAAGGAAATGCAAATGAAGTCACGTAAGAATCGATGACAGCTCTCTGCTAACAACACAAGTCAACAGAGGGATCAGTCCTTACCTCTAGTCTATCTACCGAAGCAGCGGCTGTAGAGGTTCTTTTCTAAATCAGATACACAACATCAATTTAATGCAAAGTCATAAAAGATGAGGTTTGGTCCACACTCAACTAATGACCTTTCTCTCTCGCGACACTGGCAAAGATATTCACCTCCTCTAGGTACAAGCTGTCGCAAAAGTAGAGGGTGTTAAACCCTTCCTCTATTGTCAACTCTGAGAAGAAAAATGACTGAATTGAACTTGAATAAAATATAAGTGTGGAGAACTAAGTCCAACCTCAAACTATACTTAAGAGTCAACTTAATACGCTCAAATATTCCTCTAACAACACTGACTAAGACGAATCCAATGCTACGGCAATTAGCGAGCCTGGTCAAATATTCAACTAGGTCCACTCTAGTGACTAAATATAAAGCACAAGTAGCTTACTTTTTAGTGTGGTCACACTTCCTACTCACCTAACAATTCCTACTACGATAAATCGAATGCTATGGCAGTTAGGAAGCTTAGATGGAAACTTAACCTGGACCTTACAAATAAATGACGATGAAGAACAAGTGATAGTTGAGATACTAAAAAGAGTCGCACTTGACTAAGTCAAGAATTTAACCGTAAACTTACGACTCACTGAGGAAATAAAGTGAGTAACAACCGATTGGTTTAAGTTTAGATAAAGAAAAGGGAATGAGTTTACCACCTACTCATCTTTGCTTGAATTACCAGTTAAATTACTGCTTGATCTTACGTATAAACAGTTACACTTGCAACCAAAACCAAATCTAAACCTTTTTAGCAAGTTAACATGGACATTAATTGATTAAGGTCAAATTTTAGTTCATGCAAGGGTGATAAGTAATCTCTGATTCACCTGATGAAGAGTTACGGTATGGAATGATGGATGCAGATGCGAATACTCAAGAACAACACAAAGTTGAAACAAAGAAGAAACTTTCACTTAAATTAGAAAATATAACAACTGTTATAGGTCTAGCACAAATGAAATATGCAGACCCTCAACTAAGATACTTGGGCTCTCTATTTATAGGAAAAATAAACTACTGTTGACCTAGTTTTGACTGTTTCTAGAAGAATTACAGATGGCTGACAAGTGTATGGCTAGATGGGTTTACATGACTCATCATACTTCTAGATGGTTCAAGAATAATCTTGATAATGCCCATGTGGCTAACAAGCGCGTGAAGATTAGATATTCCCAAAGTCGGTGGCAGTTAAGTCATCTAAAATATTGTTTTATTATGTCAGTCTTTTCATAGTCTCCGTGGCTTCTTGTGGACGGCTCATTCATAAAGTAGTCTAGAAGAGCCTTGAAAGTCTGCAATAGTTGCAGAGGTAATGATGAAATCTCTGGTGCAGATTCTTCTTTTGAGAGCTGGCGTAAGTGTCTGGTCTGCTACGGACCAGGCACAACTTTTCTTATTATTGAGTATCAGTCACTCAATGGTATTCATTGAAGAAAATCTGACGCATCTTTGATATACTGAGATCTGCCATGACTTTGTTTCAGTGAAATATGAGTCGCTCATGATGAAGACTTCTTTTGGCAAAGATCTTTGAGAATTCTTCATCATGTCTATGATGCGGCTGACATTGCTTGTAATGGAAAAGTGGCAACTCCTTATTCAATAGCTTCAGTAGCTGCGGCTAATTAAACCAGAGCCATAGTTGCGACTGGTCTTAGAGCTTGAGCTACCGAGATTTTCCATTTGCACACAAAATTGGATAAAATGCTGCAAAACTTGGTCAAACGTGAAATATGTCCAAAATAGAGCCAAATATCAAAGAATAGCTAACTATCTAAAATAAAAATAAAAAGTAGTCTTTATTAAAGAAAAAAGATATAGATAAGTACGTTGAAAACGGACGTATCAGTTATTTCAGTGATGTCATGCTATAATTTTAACATTTACATATTTGCCTTGCTTGTGGTTATGTTTTGCTGGAAGAAAAGGTCGAGATTAATTAGCCAAAAAATGAGAATTGCTAAAATTAGTACTAAATATGGCAATGGATTTAGTGTTGCGATTAATGAGGTGGAATAGGGACGTTAAATCATTCTAGAACAGAATACATAGACAATCTGATGCAAGCAAATTACAATAAATGACTTAATTAAATTGGATACATGAGCAGTCCTAAAACCGAGTAACCAGAAGTCTCTTGTCTAATAGCAGAACAGAACAGATTCAGTCATTGTGAACCTAGTGGCAGAATAGAAGAATCAGTTTTTCTATGCAGACAGAATGGAAAAACTGATCGAACGACATTGGGGGAAATGTCAAATATTAACCTACACAAGTAACAAATAGGAAAAACAATCGAAACAATAGCTAAAGCCAGCGGGATACGCCGTGCCCTTAAGAACCTTTATGCTGCCCACCACCTCTGATTCATACACGGGTTGTTAGATAGCATAGGTTTTCCCATAATACGATAGCTCTCTGTCTTGGAGCTGCACAAGTACTGCAAAACACGAGAACATGACTAGGTGATGATCTTCCTCTTCCTTGAAATGCCAATAGCGGCAAGACAATGAACAGCAACAGTAGTAGGAGGAAAGAATTGATTCTTCTGGTCTGGCTATGCAATCTTCGGCATGTTTGTTCTTCTTCTTCTGCTGTTGCGTGGATGAACCCTCTGGATCTTCTGGATCAACATGTCTGCTTGTGTTTCCTCCTCCTCCTGCTTTTGGGATCAACTTTTGTGTGTCCCACCTACTGCCGTGCTTTGGATCAACTTGTGTATTCTCTATGTGTGTGTTTCCCTCTTTATAAAGTCTTGCAACAAGCACAAGCTGCTGCCCATTGAGTTCTCCTCTACTCCTGTTGCACCTAGAAAATCTCAGGGGCAAACACCAAAGTCCCGGTCCGATCGGCGGAGTGGGCCCGGTCGGCTCGAGGGAGGAGTGAAAGATAATCCTGAGGTGATCCCGATCTGCTCCAAAAAGGACCTGAGAGGGAAGAGCAAACAGGTCAGAGGGTACTCTAAGGTGTGACTTCAGGGAGACCACTCCGATGCTTAAGTCAATAAGTGGGAAAAATAACCGGTAACTCCTGCGTGTGAGGAGAACAGGGGAATGCAGGGAGGAAAGAGAGAGAGAGAGATCAATCTAAAGGGGTTGGACAAGGTGGATCAGGATAGACAAGAGGGCGAGAGTCGCCACGCGGGCGTAGCTGAGCTGGCTTGACCGGGCAGAGTTGTCGGGCAGGCGATGGCGGGCAGATCGCCGGGCAGGTCGACCGGACAGAAAGAAGATGTGGCCGGTCAACTGGTGACCGGGCGGGGGGGAAAGAGAAGATCCGGGCAAGTCACCGGGCAGAGAGGAGAGAGAAATATGTGACTAAAAATGAAGGGGTGTTGGGCTATTTATAGGTAAGGGAGGAGAGAGAAAACCGAGCAGGTCGTCGGACAAACAGTACCGGGCAGGTCGCCGGGCCATCCGGGGCTCCGATCGACGAACGGTCAGTGGTTATGTGCTCCTAGTGAGGTCGGGAATCATTTAGAATGGGGCTGGTCAGGTGTGATCGGGGTTGACCATGGGGCTCGGGCCTAATCGGGTCAGACTGGACGGTCCAGCCTCGGACCTTTTGATCACGTGTCCAAGGGGGAAAATCCCCCTATAACAACTCCATATTCTGAAGATGACTTTTCCCATCTATACACGTTGGGGAAGATTGGGGGTTACTAAAACCCATATCAATTAACCTTTATAACTTCCTTATTAATTAACATTTAAACACTACTAATTAATGCATTGATTTGTGTTAATTTGCTGATACTAGTCAGCCATTTAATGGTTAATTAACACATTATTCAACTAGTTGAAGGAAAAGGAAAAGGTTGCTGGTGAGTCCGACCCCAAGCCCAAGTCCAAGCCTCAGACCAACTTGAGCTATAAATGCTAGCTCATTTTTATCCACATGATCAATGTGGAAAATTAAATTTCTCTTGCAGATTATTTTCTTCACAGGTTTTTCCATTACGAGAAACTTATTTTAACTACCAATTTTTATTCACTCGTAAATGGTTTTCTCGTACCGTTTTTACGGAACTGTTCTCCTCGTGGCAAATATTGAGTTACAACTCGAAAATTCGGTTTTCGACATTCGTGTCTTACTTTCTTTTAGCTCTAAAGTTAACTAAAAATTAACTCAAAAAACCTATATTTTCAACATTTAGCAATGTCATTTTTTGGCAGGTGATATAGCATTGTATTGGAGCAATTGATTCATCTATTATTGCTATAAAATAGCAATAGCAGGTAAAAAGTTGTTCATTGGAGTTGCTCTAACCGAATGAACAGAACGATTATATGCAAATTTCACATGAGGTAAACATCTATATAACAAAGTAAGATATATTTTGAATTTATCCTTCTCTTAGTTATCCCATGTGGACAAAAACAAGACTCTCATTGACCATTTTTTTCCCCCTTTCACATCACATCACATAATATTACATAACCCATAATTTTTTTTATATATTACTATATAATTTATCAAATATAAAAATATTATAGTTAAAATTTATAATTTTTGACGAGGATCAAAACGAGTCTAATGTTAATATAATTTTTATTTTTTTTAAAAAAATTATAAAAAATGCATTGCATGATACGGACATCATATGAGTGCACGGATAATTTTTGTGAGAATAAATAAAATTATAAGGATGTTCGTTGTGCTAACGGCACATATAATTTCTAGATATAACAAAATAAGACACATTTTGAATCTATCCCCCTCTTGTTATCCTATGTGGATAAAAACAAGACTCTCATTGGTTACATCTCTCTCCTCCTTTCACATCCCATCACATAATATTACACAACCCACAATTTATTTATCTTTTATATTTTACTATATAATTTATCAAATATAAAAATATCAGCGGTTACTCGTGCCTTCGACACGATAAGCACTACACTCTCGCAAAATAAAAATCACCGAAAAATATACATCAACAACTCTTTCAAAAAATCGACGAAAAAATAAAATTATAAATCATAAAATACTAATAAAAATTCTAAATTATTATATTAATATTAATTTTATTTGGATCACCTCAATATTTTGAAAAATTTGACTATAATATTATATAGTTTTTTTATTAAATATATGATTAAAAAATTCACTTTCATTAAAACTATTAATATTATAAAAAAAAAAATATCCTCACTTCATCTCACCCCACTTCATTAACTACATTTCATTTTATGACCCACCCCATTTATTATCCACTCCACTTCTTTTTTATGAGACGACTGATATCTTTTCCTACATATTTCTCTGATCCAATGACCTAAAATGTGCTAAGATATTTTATAAGAAGACAATTCAAAATATCTTATGCTTTATTTAATAAATAAATTATAGTCAAAATTCATAAATTTTTACGAAGATTAAAACCAATCTAATGTTGATATAATTTTTATTAAAAAATTATATAAAATACACGACATGACACGGACACCATATGAGGGCACAAATAATTTTTGTGAGAGTAAATAAAATTATAATGATGTTAATCGTGTTAACGACACAGATAATTTTTAGTCTATATAATAAAGGAGGATACATTTTGAATTCTCACACAACTGATGGATGAGATCTATTTATCTTAAAGGCAAAGTTAACTGACGGTTCAAATTAATTTTCAAGAGAAGCTTTCTAAAGAAGCTAACTTCAATCTCAGCCCACCCAAGCTTCTATCTACTAGAAATTCATTTCATTTTTTTAAAATTTAGTCTATATCCTTGCTTTTTATTTAAAAATTCATACATTTTAAGGTGATTTAGTCCTATACAAAAAATTTATTAAGTAAGATATCAATTATGCAAAAAATGTATTCATTTTTTAAAACGATCCAAATAATATTAATATTATTGTGACTCGATGGAATGTACGGGTTATCTCTAGTTCTTTCTAAGTCTTAATATTATCTAAATAATTACCCGCAATAAAGTTTGTATCAAATAGAAACTGTAAACCATTTTTAACATATTTAAAACACAAAATATTTAAGCAAGAACATTTAAAAAATTAGAAATAAAATAAATACAGCAAAGAAAAAAACAGAAAAAGGAAAACAGGGACTAGCAGCAGGCTAGCAGCAGCAGCACGGGAGCAAGCAAGAATGGAAGCAGAGAAATACAAATCCGTGGAGATTGTGCAGAAATGCCCGCAGTCCTCCGTCTTCCACCTCTATCTCAACAGTCCATCTCGCCTAAACGCGCTATCCCGCGACTTCTTCACCGAGTTCCCTCGAGCCCTCGCTTCCCTTGACCAAAACCCTAACGTCAACGTCATAGTCCTCGCCGGAGCCGGCAACCATTTCTGCTCGGGGTTGGACCTCAATACTCTATCCTCGATAACACAAGAGACCAAATCCTCCGATCGCGGACGCTCAGGCGAGCGGCTGAGGAGGGAGATCAAGTCCCTTCAGGCAGCGGTAACGGCGTTGGAGTGGTGCCGGAAGCCGGTGATTGCCGCCATTTGTGGCGCGTGCATAGGTGGCGGAGTCGATATCGCCACCGCCTGTGATGTTAGGTATTGCACGAAAGATGCTTTCTTCTCGGTGAAGGAGGTTGATCTGGGGATCACTGCGGATTTGGGTACGCTTCAGCGGTTGCCGGGGATCGTCGGGTATGGGAATGCAGTCGAGTTGGCGCTTACGGGTCGGAGGTTTTCAGGTGCGGAGGCTAAGCAGATGGGCTTGGTTTCTAGGCTTTTTGCTTCCAAGGAAGACTTGGAGGAAGGTGTCAAACTTGTAGCTGAAGGTAAGTTTCTATCTTTCCCCTCATCTCCAACTATTCATATGCTGAAGTTAATTTTATGCGTTAGTGTAATTCGTATGTGCGAATCAGCTTCTGAAAGGTGCCACACTAGATTGAGATTCTGACAGAAAGCTGGCTTTTATGAGACCCTAGAATTGCCATGAGATGAGCAGAAAAACAATTGCCTTCGCAAATGTAACTCCGTAAAAGATGATACAGGGAACCTGATAATGAATCCCTCAACCAAGATTAGTGCCTTGGTTTTTATGCTAAAAACTATTAAATAGTCATCTGAGCTGTTTACGGTGCACGGGATATGTTTGGGGTAGACCATTTGAGGCATCAAATTCACAGGAGTATAGGGAGACCAAATAGAACCTGAAGGGAAGTAATTAGAGAGGATTTCAAGGGGTTGCAACATACGATGACCAATGCTTCAAATCATGCAAATATGGAAAGATGGATATATGTGGTTGACCGCACCTGGTTGGAAAATTTTCTTGATGACGATGATGATGCTAAATAATCATGCCTGTTTCTACTTGTTTGTCTTGAATGGTTTATTGTCGGTCTCTATGATCGTTAATCTTCTATGAACTCGGCTACTCAAATTTTCTAGCAAACTTTAACTGTTGCCACCCCTGAATTTCAATTTTTTTTTGTCATAGAAGTCATCAAATGTGACTTATTATGGATTGCTCCACTCTACCTTTATCCTTGTGGTAAAAGAAAGTCACAGGCCTGAGTTGTGCACGTTGAAATGTTTTTCCCACCTGGACCAGGCACATCTTTTACCTTTCCCCTAACAGCGGAGCCTGTAAATGCATTTACCGCATCAGGAGGGGCTTCACAGGCATCATATTCTCATTCAAATATATGAGATCACCCAACATTCAGAGCACCTCTCTAAATTCTCTCTCTTAAGCACCTATAACCTTCATTGAGAAAAATCACGACTCTAACTTATACCCACACTCAAATTTTGAAAACTAGCATTGCTGCTATATAGTCCTGCCTATGGTGTTGCTGATATCTAGTTTGGCAATTCGGCATCGTGTCTCTGTTTAGATCTTCAGTATTTTAGTATGATTATTGGCAGTGTCATCCTCCATTCTTCGAAAGATTGGTTCTTATGTTTTCCATCTCCAGCTTCTAGCGTTGTTGATATTTTGCCAAAAAGATCTTGGATCCTTGTACAAGGAGATTCTTCATCACCAGTCATTTTACTGGAACTGTTGCGCTATACTTCTTTACAAAGAAGCAGAGGATAAATGTTTTATGTTCTTGGTATGGTTAAATTTGTTAGATCATTTGCATACATTTGATTAGTCAAATGAAAAAGTACCAATACATATCTGATTGATAAGAAAGAAGAATGTGAATATCTTTGCTGCACAAGAGACTTAAGTTAGCTGGCCATGGGGAATATTGCATGTACTATAATGTCTCTTCTTTGAGGTAGTGTTCTAAAAATCGGCCTAGACGCCCGCCTAGGCGCTAGGCGGCCCCTGAGGGCCGCGATTAAGGGCTAGGCGCCATAATTAGGCGCTAGGCGAGCGCCTAGGCAGCGCTAGGCGGGTTGGGCAGACACCTAGGCAAGTAGGCGGGCCTAAGCTTAAAAATAAATTATACTTAACACTCCACTTCTAATACGGACATCCTCTTTGGAATAGTAGAGTGGACTTTTTTAGGCCATTTGATCTACAAATCAAAAGTCATGATTCAATCTCAGATGAACAGTACACTGTCTCACTATTCACCCACTACCAACAGTAATCAATCTCAACCTTTGATCT
>JAOWBR010149483.1:0-13655 GCA_028571145.1 Dionaea muscipula
TGTCCATTTCAACTTCTTAAAAGAAGGCCACATATGATCGACATTAGCAAACATAGTCCAGAAACTTACCTATCAAAAGTAGTACCACTTAGTCTGCCCTCAGATAGCTCATTTTCCAGTTTCTCGTCCCAGAACTGGGTTCCTGCCTATCACAAAATAAAGAAAATATCATCAAGTCTCCATACTAGAAGAACCCACTGTCCCAAAAAAACCATTGAGTGTTTTCTGGCAATCAGCGAGGGCAAGGAATATCCCAATTATAACATCAAGAACACTGGAGGTAAAGAACGTGCTAAGAAACTACATAGGTGTTAGATGCGACAAAAACAATTGGAACCAAAAATTACCTGCCCTTGAATGCCCATTTGAATTGCTACAATTGGGTCTAAAATCACCCCACGAATTGGACAGCCCAGCAGGTATGCTACAAAGGGATACCCAAACTTTAGCCAATAATAACCTCTAGGCAATACAAATTCTTGATCCAAATGTAAAACTTGCATCCACACGAATTTTCATAGAAACCTCCTCAACCTGTAAGAAGATGCCCTGCTTCATGGACAAGGATTCGACGCCTATATGGAGGCCAGCAACTAGCAATTTGAGCTTGACAGCATCCACCAAGATAAATAGAGTCCAACAAAGCCAAACCCAGAAAAGCCGCAAGATTTGGTCTTATGTCTATTCCCTGATAGAGCAAATAAGATAACCCACCAAGGAAGACAGCCAGAACAGGGCTAGAAGTACCAGAAACACCCCACTTCTTTGGAGAAAGCTTAGATACTGCAAGAAACAGGAATGACTAAGAACACCAGAACAAACAAAATTTAGCTAACATCACAACGAAGATAAGCAATTAAGTACTGTTTGGAAGAATTCCAGTGCATCGTCAAACATAAAACTAGAGTGTTGCTATCATTTGAAAGCACATTTGCAATCAGTAAAAATCAGACAGGAACATACCTTCCAAACCAGTTAAAGACTTGAGAACACTTGGAGTTATATCTCTAGGTCCCTCCAAAACTATAGTGGACAAGTAGCAAAAGTTGTCAGCTGATATAGGTCATTCAATCACATCCCTAAAGAGGACAAAAAGTAGAAAGTGCTTAGCAGGTCTAACTGCTTCATCTACACAAGCTCGATAACATAGACAACTTACACCATCTTCAGTTGTTGGTATAACCAAACTAGCCTAAGCCTTTTCCACTACCATCTAACCATGCGTGATAAGAAAAAAGTCACTAGAAAATAGTGGCTCCGGACACAGTCTTTGCTTACTTTAGGTCAGTGTGACTAGATGGGAGTATGCCATCCATAGACTAGAACACCACTTCTAAATAATCATTAAAATTTTCTGAATCCTTGAAATTCAAAATGAATGCTGGCTTCCAAACGGACAGCTCTGATAATTGCCTTCAATTTAAGTTGGGAGTCTCCTTTATTTCCCCTCCTTTTCTGATGGCAAGTGAGTAATTCACTCCATTTGAAATTGTCAACAAGAACAATCCTAGACAGACTGAAGGGCTTCTCTAAGTCATAGTTACACGTGTGAGGTGTTCTTTTTTCAACATATTTGTCGCAAATGAGCCAAAAAAAGATGGCATCCTTTTCATTCATAAAGTGTATATATACTATATACACAATAATACCAAAATATCCTTATTCTAACAATACCAACAATACTCTTACTCTAATAATACTCTAACACTCCCCCTTAAGCTGTAGCATAAATATTATATGCTCCGAACTTGGTACAAATGAAATGAATCTGCAAACCACCCAAGAATTTGGTGATGATATCGGCAAGTTGATCATTGGACTTCACATAAGACGTATTAATAACCCCTCTTTGAATCTTTTCTCTAACAAAATGATAATAAACTTCAATATGCTTTGTTCTATCATGAAAAACTGGGTTCATGGCAATGTGAAGAACAGCTTGATTGATTGTCCCACTTTAACTCCATGGGATTTGACTGTATCACTCCAAGTTCTTCCAAAAGATTCTTCAGGGACAAGTTCGCAACAAGTGTGTGATATAGCTCTGTATTCAGATTCTACACCGGATCTAACAACAACAGTTTGCTTCTTACTCTTCTAAGATATCAAATTGTCTTCAAGAAACAGACAATACCCAGTAGTAGAGCGTCTATCATCTGGAGAACCGATCCAATCTGCATCTGTTTATCCACATAGAGACACATGGCTGTAGTCTTTATACAATAGTCTCATACCAGACACAACCTTCAAGTATCTCAAAATGCATACAACAACATCCTAGTGGCTACGCATCCCAGTGGCTAGTGCGTAAGGCACCCATGAATCGACTCACAATACTATCAACAAAGGAAATGCCAAGACGGATAACAGTCAAATAGTTTAACTTTCCAACCAATCTCCTGTATCTCCATAGATCTTTTAGGCGGTCTCCTTGTTCAGGGGTGAGTTTCACATTTGGATCCATGAGTGTATCAGTAGGCTTGCATCCCAACATCTCTGTCTAGCAGGCCAAGAACATACTTTCTATGACAAATATAGATACCCTCTTTTGATTTGGCTACTTTAATGCTCAGAAAGTATTTGAGGTTGCCCAAATCTTTAGTCTGAAAGTGGTCATGAAGGAAAACCTTGAGATCAGCAATGACTTGGCAATCATTATCTGTGATAACAATGTCATCCACATATACAATAAGAAATAATTTTCCAACTTTAGAGTGTCGATAGAATACAGAGTGGTCAACACCACTCCTACGAAGGCCAAATTTCATCACAACCTCACTAAAACGGTCAAACCAAGCACGAGAGAACTGTTTAAGACCATACAAAGTCTTTTTCAATCGACATATCAACTCAGTCTCCCCATGAGCAACAAACCCAGGAGATTGCTCCATATACACCTCTTTAACAAGCTTGCCATGCAGAAAAATGCTTTTTTATATCAAGCTGATGTAGGGGGCAGTGATAAATAGCAGCAAGAGAGAGGAAAACCCGAACGGAGGTGATCTTAGCCATAGGAGAGAATGTTTCATCATAGTTAAGCCCATAAACCTAGGTATACCCCTTGGCAACCAATCGTGCCTGAGACGATCAATGGATCCATCCAGTTTAGCTTTGAATGCATAAATCCATTTACAACTAATAGGTAACTTCCCAGGAGGAAGAGGAACAAGGTCCCAAGTGCCAGTCTCGTGCAAGGCGGACATCTCAGCCTCCATTGTCTGACACCAACCAAAATGAACAAGAGCTTTTGTGACAGAGTTGGGAAGAAAAATGGAAGACAAGGCAGACACAAATGAATAGTAGGATGTAGATAAGAAAGAAAATTAAAAAATGGACGAGAACCTTCATTTGAGTACCTCATGTTCGCCTGTGCATAAGAGTTGGTTACTTAAGTCTAAACAACTAGGTAGATCGAGCGGGTAAAAACCGACTCAGGAGCAACTATGGGAGAAGAATCCAACTCCATCATAGAAGGACAATATCAAAAGATATAACCCGACGATATAACTCGACCCTCCGTTCTCTATTCCCAAAGATTTCTCGCCCTTCCGATCTCGATCTACCTATTTCCCTACGAAAGGGGACGCACAGTTGTATCACTTATCCATTATCTACTCACATATCCTATATTGGTATCTCACCTTCTATCGGGTTTATCTCTGCCTTGGATTCCGTTTCGATTCCGTGCATTTTGTCTGAGGCTTTGTTTTCTCCTAGATGGAAACATGCTATGGTCGAGGAGATGTAGGACCTTGAGGCTAATCAAACTTAGAATCTAGCTTCGTTGCTTGTGGGAAAGGCCTCCGGAAAAGAAGACTATTGGATGTAAGTGAGTTTATGTTGTGAAAATAAATCTTGATGACACTGTTGCTCAACTCTGACATAAACGGGCAAAAAGTTGTTTTACTTTTCATTCATCAAGGGTATATATACACTATACTCAATATTACCAAAATACCTTCACTCAAACTATACTAACAAAACCCTAATAATAACAATACTCTAACACTCCCCCGCAAGCTGAAGCATAAATATCATACGCTCCAAACTTGGTACAAATGGAATGAATTTGTGAACCGCCCAAAGGTTTGGTGAAAATATCGGCAAGTTAATCATTGGACTTCAAATAGGATGTACTAATAACTCCTTGAATCTTCTCTCTAACAAAATGACAATCAATTTCAATATGTTTTAGTTTTGTTCTTTCATGAAAGATTGAGTTTATGGCAATGTGAAGAGTAGCTTGGTTGTCATACTTTAACTCCATGGGTTTTGAGTGCACGACTTCAAGTTCTTCCAAAAGATTCTTCAGAGACATATAAGTTCACAACTAGTGTGTGTTATAGCCCTGTATTCAGATTCCGCACTGGACCTAGCAACAACAGTATGCTTCTTACTCTTCCAAGAATTCAAATTATCTCCAAGAAAGATACAATACCAGGTGGTTGAACGTCTATTATCTGAAGAGCCATCTCAATCTGCATCTGTATATCCACATAGGGACACATGACCATAATCTTTATACAATAAACTCATACCTACAACTAGATAATAAAACAAAACATAACAAAATAACAACCCAATGGCTAGTGCGTGGGGCACCAATGAACTGACTCACAATACTAACTGCAAAGAAAATATCATGTCGAGTAACGGTCAAATAATTGTTTGGTTTGCCTATTTTCTGTTTTGAGTTTTTTGTTTTTAATTTTCAGTTTTCAGTTTTCAGTAAAAAACAGAAAACAGAAAATAGAAAATAGAAAACGTG
This sequence comes from Dionaea muscipula, assembly GCA_028571145.1. NCBI lineage: Eukaryota > Viridiplantae > Streptophyta > Magnoliopsida > Caryophyllales > Droseraceae > Dionaea > Dionaea muscipula. The sequence goes on from JAOWBR010149483.1 coordinate 4,769, forward strand.
TTTGATTTATAATTTATAATTTATTAGGACTTGAGCATTTTTCGTGTTTTGGATGTTTTGAAAATTTCTGCCGAAAACACAGAAAATAAATTTTTTTTTTTTATTTTCTGCATTTTGAAGATTTTGAAATAAAAATTGTTTTCTGTTTTGAAAAAACAGAAAATTCAAACCAAACGCGTTTTCTATTTTCTGCAAAACAGAAAATACAGAAAATAAGCTAAACCAAACGCAGCCAACTTTCCAACCAATCTCCTGTATTTCCACGGATCTTCTAGGGAATCTCCTTGTTCAGCAGTGAGTTTCACATTTGGAAACATAAGAGCATCAATGGGCTTGCATCCCAACATTCTTGTTTCATCCAACAGGTCAAGAACATACTTTTTCTGACATATACAAATACCCTTTGTTAGGAAACCAACTTTACCAAAAGATCGACCTGATGGTCGAAGGCCCATAAATAATATTTATTTTAACACGCCCCCTCACGTGAATGCCTCTTTTGGGTTTGAAACGTGAACTGTGCACTGCCCCAACTCATACCAAATGCTAAATAAATGGGGGTCACGCTCGCAGGATTCGAACTCGTGACTTTTGGTCACACCTGCTCTGATACCATATTAGAAAACCAACTCTACCAAAAGATCGATATGATGATAGAAGGCCCATGAATAATATTTATTTCAACACCCTCTTTTGATTTGGCTACTTCAATGCCCAGAAAATATTTGAGGTTACCAAAATCTTTGGTCTGAAAGTGGTTATGAAGGAAAAGCTTGAAATCAACAATGGCTTTATAATCATCGCATGTAATAACAATGTCATCCACATATACAATCAAAAATAATCTTCCAGCTTTGGAATGCCAATAGAATACAGAGTGATCAACACCACTTCTGTGAAGGCCAGGCTCCATGACAACCTCACTAAAACAGCCAAATCAAACGCGAGAGGACTGTTTGAGACCATACAAAGCCTTTTTCAGTCGACATACCAACTCAATCTCCCCCTAAACAACCTTAGTTGCTCCATATACACTTCTTCAACAAGATCACCATACAGGAAAGCATTTTTTATGTCTGGAGGGGCCAGTGATAAATAGCAACAAGAGAGAGGAAAACCCGAATGGGGGTGATTTTTGAGACAGGATCATAGTCAAGCCCATAAACTTGGGTATATCCTTTTGCAACCAACAGGGTCTTGAGACGATCAATGGAGCTGTCAGGTTTAGCTTTGACAGCATAAACCCATCGACAACCAATAAGGGACTTCCCAGGAGGAAGAGAAACAAGATCCCAAGTGTCAGTCTTATGCAAGGCCGACATCTTAGCCTCCATTGCCTCATACCAACCATGATGAGAAAGAACTTCTATGACAGAGTTAGGAATAGAAACAGAAGACATGACGGAGACAAATGAACAGTATGATGTAGAGAGACGATCATAGGAAACAAAATTGGAAAGTGGGTGAGAAATACAAAATTGTGTACCTTTATGAAGAGCAATAGGAAGGTCAAGGCCTGAAGACGAAGGAGCAAATGGAGTAGCACGTGAATCCCCAACCGATGACTTCCGCCTGGAGTACACCCTTAGGTCAGGACAGGAGAGGCGAGTGGATGGATCGAGGGGAAGAGGAGAGTCACCACTTAACAAGAGGGCAGGTAAAGGGAGACACAGCAGAACTTCAGATGAAGGAGAAGAGATAGACGAAAAATATGGGGTAGATTCAAAGAAAGTAACATCAACACTTACAAAGAATCGTCGCAACGGAGGACTATAACACTTGTAACCTTTTTGTGTCCGAGAATATCCATGGAAAACACACTTGACAGCACAGGGATTAAGTTTATCCACACCGGGGTCCAGCTGATGGACAAAGCAAGTGCTCCCAAAAATACGAACAGGTAGGGGATAGGGCTGACCATCAAGAAACATACTCGAATATGGGGTTACGCCATGAGGAACAGAGAAAGACATCCGGTTGATAAAATAACAAGCAAAGAGAACCACATCCAAAACTCCTTGGGAACAGTCATGACAATCAATAAAGTACGAGCCACTTCCACAATATGTTGAATCTTCCATTCGACACCACCATTTTATTGTGGAGTGTGAGCACAGGAGGACTGATTGATAATACCACGCTCAGCCATAAACTTAACAAGTGCAGTGGAGAAGAATTCTTTTACATTATCACTGCGAAGAATCTAAATGGAAGCATGAAATTAGATTTGCACCTCAACATAAAAAGAAGTGAATATATGTAATAATTCAGAGCGATCCTTCATAAGATAGAACCAAGTCATCCGAGAGAAATTATCTACAAATAGGATAAAATAACGAAATCCCAATTTTGAAACAGTACGACTGGGACCCCAAATGTCAGAATGGATAACAACAAAAGGACTATGGACTCGATTGTCTAGTCGGAAAACAAAAGACACACGGTGATGTTTACCCAACTGACAAGACTCACAATCTAAGCTAGATAAGCTAGAGAGAGCAGGACATAGTTTCTTCAACACATGAAGAGAGGAATGACCAAAACGGCTATGGATCTAAAGAGGTGTAACAACAGCGGAGTAGGCCTTGGGGGATCTGGGAGATACTCCATGGAAATGATAAAGGCCTCCAGATTCACGTCCTTCTCCAATAGTTCTCTTCGTCTTCAAGTCCTGAATAACAACAGAACCAGAAAGAAACAAAACAGAACATTGTAAGTCTTTTGTGAGCTTACTAAGAGATAGGAGATTAAAAGGAAAATCAGAAATATACAAGGTAGATGGAAGGCAAAAGGAAGGACTAAGCGGAATAGACCTAATACCACTAATGGGAGTGATGGATCCATTAGCCAAAGTAAACTGGGTAGTCGGGGGCATAGGTTGAATGTGGGAAAATAAAGTAGAGGTACCTGAGACATGATCGATAGCACCGAAGCCGGGGATCCATGGGGTAGGTGTAGAAGAGAGACAAGCAATGGAGGTATCTGTGTTGGCAAAAGAGGCAATGGGAGCAGTGAGCACCTGCTGAGGGGCCTGAGACTAAGTCAAGTGATTATACTCCTCCCTTGATCACTGGTTAAAGTGCTGGAAGAATCAGAAATGAGGACGGCCCACTAATTGTCAACATATCTCTCTCAAATGGTCATCTTTATCGCAATGAGTACAATGGGGGAGACACGACCTGAAAGTTTCCAACATTTCTCTGTCACATGACCATCTTTCCCACAATTGCCACATTTCCTAGGGGGCTCACAACCCTTTCCAATACTCCCACGGCCTCCACGATCCTCACAGTGAGAGCCTCTACCTGCTCGACCAGACTGAATGATAAGAGCTGATTTGATATCTCCAGAGCCACTCGACTCACCTACATGGTGGTCAGGAGAAAAGCGTAGTACCCTGGCATAAACCTCAGCAAAAGATGGCAATTCAACACTACCTAAAATCTGAGAACAAATAGGTGAAAATTCAGGACCAAGACAAACCAAGAATCACATAATAATTAATTATTCCCTCTATTTATGCATCTCTTGGACACTAGCAGTGATAGGGAGCACCACATTCAGCTCTTCATAAATGTGCTTCAAATGAGCAAAAAATTGAGTTACAGTCTTATTACCTCGTTGACATTAAAATAATTTAAGGGACATGTCGTACATTCTAGTCATGTTGCTAGAATAGAGAACTTTGACATAGTCCTAAATCTCCTTAGAGGAGTTCAAATGAGTACATAAATCTGCAACATTAGGTTCCATAGAATTTCACATAAGGCTCATAATTTGAGCATCAGTTTGATCCCACTTCCCTTTAGCTTCATTATCTGTGGGTGGATCTTTGGTAAGATTCTCACTCTTGCCTCTTCCCCTTAAAAATACCTCAACAGATTTTGCCCATTGCATATAGTTGGTCCCATTTAATTTCCTCGTGGTAATTTGAGGAATCACTGCATTAGAGGAAGCCGCCAGAATACAATATATCAACAGGAAACCAAAGGCACAACAACACTGCCACAGTTGAACAATCCAACTTTATAAACAGTGAGGAGTACACATACCACGCATAAAAAAGGCACCCACAAAGTAGACAAAAGGCAGCAGTAAAGGGGGCAATCACGTGCAACAACAAGGGAAGCAAATTGAAAACACAATGTCAACCAAGAAAATCATGCCAAGGAGCATGAACAGACGGGTGAAGCAAGAGGAGAAATGGACCGGCACATGATGGGGAACAATCTGCCTGGGCCAGGGGTGGTGCGTGGAGTGTGGCAGCGATGCGTGAGGCCCACGCGCAGGGACATCGAAGGCGCGTACGGGTTGCTCAGGTGGCGGTTGGACACGCGACTGAAGAGTAGTGAGCAACTCAGACAGATCTACTACCCCCTGGTGTCAGAAATAGAATATGCTAAGCGATGGTGGTGGAAAAGGCATATGGTCGCCGACGATGGTGAGAATCTCGTGGTTTCAGGCCACCTGAGCAAAGTCGGCCAGCGTGCCTGCCTGTCCAAGTGTCCCCGGCCTCTGGGCAGTCCGATGATGTGGTGGATGATGGTGTTTGGTGGTGTTGCTTGGTTTGAATGTGGCGGCAGTTAGGGTTTCATGTGGGGACAGCCATGGGGCTCCATAGCAGGCTCTGATACCATGACATAAATGGGCAAAAGGTTGTTTTACTTTTCATTCATCAAGGTGTGTATATATATACACTATACTCAATATTACCAAAATACCATTGCTCAAACTATACTAACAAAACTCTAAGGGCGTGTTTGATTGCGGTATAAAAAACCCCGTATAGTACTCAATATCCATTACTTTTTATATCATGTGTTTGGTTGAGCAAAATGCACATAGGATAACTAATCCCACTCGATTCTAGATCCACCAAAACCCAGGATAACCATACATCCCCCCCATTACTCCTAATCTCATCTCCCAACTCCCACCCCCATCTACACCAGTGCACCATCACCATGGAGAAGAAGGAGGAAGACCAGTGCACCAGAGCACCATCACCATGGAGAGGAAGTAGGAAGACTAGCAGCAGCAGAGTCGCAAGCACCACCAGCAACAGCGAGGAGAGGAAGGAGGAGGACTGGTGGCAATTTCCTTCGATTTTGTCCGGCGATTGTCGTCGATTTTGATTTCGATTTTGTGCGGCGATTGTCTTCGATTTTGTGCAGCGATTTGTTTGATTTCGATTTCGCTTTTGTGCGGCGATTTGTCTTCGATTTCAATTGTGTGCGGTGGCTTTGTTGGTGGTGGGCTACTGTTGGTGGTGGGCTGGTGTTGGTGGTGGCTTCTGGTTGTGGTGGAGGTGGGCTAGTGGTGGTGACCGGTTGTTGCGGTAGTTGTGGACTGATAGTGATGGTTGGTGATGGGGGTGGAAAATTATCCGGCATTTCATATCCGCCAATCAAACAAGTATGAAAAAATAACACGTTAGTATAACTAATCCTCCATTATTACAATCCCCTCTTTATCTCTCATTACTCTATATCCCTCATTTTTTAATCCTACGGTCAAACACGCCCTAACAATAACAATACTCTAACAGATTCAATGTTTGGTTGGTGACCAAAAGAAATGCTATACTGATGTCTCACCTTCTATGTTTTATCTCTCCCTTTGACTCCGTTTCGATTCCGTGCACTTTGTCTCTGTTTTCTCTTGGATGGAAACATGCTATGGTCGAGGAGATGTAGGGCCTTGAGACTAATCAAACTTAGCCTTAGGATCTAGTTTCGTTGCCTCTGAAAAAGGCCTCCGGAAAAGAAGACTATTGGGTGTAAGTGAGTTTATATTGTGAAAATAAATCTCGATGACATTGTTGCTCAACACAATGTTCGGTTGGCGAGCAAAAGATATGCTCGGGTTTGTGGCGTGGATTATACACATACTTTTTCTTTCGTCGCGATGATAGTTTATGCCCACATTCTTATTTTTCTTGTTGCATCTTCGGATTGGACTTTACATCAATTGGATGTCAAAAATATCTTTCTCCATAGAGATTTGACTAAGGAGGTGTATTTGGAACAACCACCTGTATTTGTTGCTCAAAGGAAGTTTAGGGGTGTGTGCGCGCGCTAAAGAAATCATAATATGGTTTGAGACAGTCTCCCATGACTTGGTTTGGGAGACTTAGTTTTGTGGTGCTGGGATTTGGTTTACAACGCTCAGCTAAGAATCATTCAGTATTTTATGATCGGGAGTGACGATACAAGAATTAGGAGTGATAGTATAAGAATTGCTTCCCTGAAAGACTTTCAAGATACGTGTATAGTAGATGTCAAGCCGAGTGACACTCTTATACTCCTCGGAGTGAAACTCGCACCTGGGGATGGTGAGATGTATGATGATTCTGATAAGTATAGACAATTGGTGGATAAATTGAATTGTCTCGCTATTACTTATCCGGATATTCCCTTTTCTGTTAACGTAGTGAGTGAGTTTATGTCTAAATCCCGAATTCCTCATTAGGAGGCAGTTTTATACATTCTCAAGTATATTAAAGGACATCCTAGTCGGGGCTTATTCTATAGTAATCATGGTCATCGACATATAAAGAGATTTTTCGATACCGATTGGATTGGTTTTCCTTTTGATCACACAGATCCACTACAGGTTATTGTATTGTTGGTGAAAATTTAGTTTCGTGTAATATTATGTAGTCATCCAGTAAATCTGACTACCGTGCTCTCACGCATTTGACGAGTGATGTTGCCTATCTCCATCACTTGCTTGAGAAGTTAGATATCTCGTTTCTCGACGTGCTCAACTGTGATGCAATAATCAGTCGGCCATTCACATCGCGTGAAATCCAGTCCTTCATGAATGAACCAAGTATATTGAGGTTGATTATCATTTTATTAGAGAAAAGCTGAAGAGTTGAGATATTAGCTTAAATCATGTAAAGACAAGTGAACGGTTTGAGATATTCTCACTAAGCCTCTTGTGGAGAATTGGGTTGAGTTCATATCTGAAACAAGTTGTGTATGATTAATATCTATGCTCCAACATGAGAGAAAGTGTTGTGAGTTATTTATGATTTTTTACTATATCTTTTAGAATCTATCTTTCGCATCTTTTTAGACTTAATCTTTTGTAAACTTTATCCTTTTAAATCCTATAAATATCATGCATATTTTTCATTACTTTCATATTCCTTTCAACAATCCACAAACATGTTTAACAAAAAAATACCTCCATCCATTCATTGGAGTTTGTTTACGATGAACCAGCTGATTTGTCAATACAATTTGACCTCCTTTTCAATAGTGAGGATAAAAGATAGCAAAAAGTACATTTAGGCCCTGTTTATTTGGTGGATAAGGAGGCCGGATAGGACTAAGTAGTCCGGCCGCCTCCTTATCCCTTGTTTGTTATGGGCAAAAAATTGTGAGATTGTTAATCCCACCATCCTCTTATTCCCCAATGATAGGATAACCAAGTACATGGGGGTGTTACTTTATTATCCCACCGCGGTGGGATAAGGAAGCTACCGGTCAATGCCGTTGACCGGTCGGATTCCGGTTGTATTCCGGCCAATTTCCGCCGATCGACCAGATTCCGGCCAAATTCCGGTCAGTTTTCGCTGACCGGCCGGATTCCGACCAAATTCTGGCCGGCAGCCGGTGGTCAACGCCGTTGACCGGCGGTCAACGTGGATCAAAATTTTTATCCCATCGATTTTTATCTGCAAAACAAACAAGTCTGTAAAATCACTATCCATCATTCATTATCCCTCTTCTTATCCTATCATTCCTTATCCCCTTCACTAATTATCACACATTATATCTCATCCGCAAAACAAACGGAGCCTTAATTCCTTCATAAACTCTATCGTATTGTTATCACTTGCTTTGCGTAGAAAGCTGGAGAGGTTAGTAATGGAACCCTATTATCCTCACAACCAAGCCAATTACGAATTAAAGTTAAAAGTCAAAAAAGCAATTCATCAACACAGGATCATTGCGAAAACTGCCAATCTTAGCTCGATTCTTGTTACGAATCTGATTTGTCCAATATACATATGAGAGATCGATTTGATTCCCTTTCAGAAGCCGTCGAAGATGGCTATAGACTGAAAAATCAATCAACAGAGGAGAGGATGAGTAGAGTGAGGGAGACGTACGGGGTGAGAAGTTCAGTGCGAAAGGGAAGGCCGTCAATGGTGATGGTGTAGATGAGAGTAGCCACCATCAAACTCCCCAACACGATGAATAGTACCTTCAGCGATCCTACCAGTACCTTGTTCGCCATCTCCTCTTCTCCTCTTCTCTTCTAGATTTAGATTTTTCTCTCTCCTTTCCTTTCAAATAAGTATTGAACTCTTTAAGAAAAACAAGGGGGGTGATTCAAGTGACCATAATAACCAGAAAAATGCTTTAGTGGAGAAGGAGACATTCTTGCAAAGTAATATGTGCGGCCCAGGAATGTTCCACGTAGTCGCTGTGACACCGCGAATTAAAGAGAAGGCGGATATGAGGAGGATATGAGGTAATTTTAAATGTCGCTTTCTTTCCGCACACCCGGGTATGCGCTGACTTTTAATTTTTTTTCTATCAATTTTGTCCCTAACGACAGTATACAACCGTTAGTCGGGTTTGAGACAAAAAAAAAAATTTACATGGCTATATACAGTCGTGTGGTTCATTTGCAGTAAAAAAAAAAAAAAAACACAACCATGAGGTAGGGCGACGAAGAGACGATCGACGAGGAGGAAGAGACTGACGAGATCCGACGATTTGGGCTCGATTCAAGTGAGGTAAAACTTCGATTCACTTCGTAGTTGCCCGATCTTTGGATTTCAAGTTTGATTTTGTTTGATTTTGTGTTGCATTAATATTTGGAGGTTTAGGGTTTTGATTTCGATTAGGGATTTTGATTTCGATTA
>JAOWBR010149494.1:0-13653 GCA_028571145.1 Dionaea muscipula
ACTATTCACGAAAAGTACTATTCACCGAAAAATGAAATTTTCTCAACATGCTAAATCAATCATAATGAGCATAAATATCATGAAAATGATCATAAAAATCCGGGGTATAACAATACATTTCAAACGATAAAGAAAGTCCTTCTAAGAAAAAGGTACAAAACAAGAAGAACGCCCTCAAGAAACATCAGACATGTCTTGAAATACATTTTACGTCATAAAGTCTTCATAGGTTGCATATTGCCCCTAAAACCGAAATGATATAATATCCAAAAATACCATCATAGTCTTAAGTATAATCCACCATAAAAAAAAAAAAAACTATAAGACACGTAGAACATATAAAACCGTAAAATATAACAGAAACTTCCAAAACCATGCATACCAAATAACCATTTAAATCAATTATTCCTCACAAACCACAAGAGGACGATGCATAGGATTTCCGCCATCGAAAACCAAGAGAGAATCTCTCAATATTCAAAACATGCATTCCTCACAAATCACAATAGGCCATATGCATGTAAACCATTTCACATTAAACCAAGGAAGAAACTTCCCATAAAACATAGACATTCGCGATAATGGATAAAAACTGAATCTTCCATACAAAAAGTTTCACACTCCCAGGATATCCCAGTAAAGCCTCCTTGATAGCTACAACCCGGTGTGGCTACCGCGAGTATAAACCATTAAGAGGTAACTGCCTTAGTCCTTTCATCGCGAACGAAAAGACCTCCAGACGTTGTGACACTCGTTGTTGGCCTTGGTTTCTCTAGAAGGAGAAGAATTCCAAGGGCTTGAAAACTAAATCCATATCATGTCTATAAAACTCCTCAAAGGCTATAAGGCCCGCAGGACAGGTCATTGACTAAAAGTAAAGTCCAGAATAGTTATGAAAAAGTCCATATAGGACAAAAGAAGCCATCATGACCCAACAATCACACAAATAAGAATGATTACCCATGGACTGTTTTAAAACCATAATACTTCTATAGAAAAGATCAATCGTAAGGAAACAGGTGAAACCGAGTGATATTCAAAACACTCAAATACTATCAAGAATGTGTAACCATATCATCTTTGAAATAGTCCTCATAAAGAGGATAACATGACCTGAAGGTCAAAACCATTTTTTAAAAGGGCGGTCAACATAAGCCACACATTTAACTTTGATATATGCAAGTCGATGAGATACAAGAAAAAGCAATGGAAGACCCAAGAGAGCAACAAACCTCATAAATTGTATTTCATGGAACAAAACAGAGATCTCGACTTCACATAAATCAAAAGAGGTAAAAACCTCGTCCAACCCTTTAAAACTCCAACTCAAAATGAATGAGTAAAACCTCACAAATGCAAGTCCATAAAACGAACGTATAGAAGTCCATACAAGAAAAGGAAACCAACATGACTTAACGGTCGAAATCACACACATATATATAGGCTTGATCAAGGGTATAACCAATTACGGTATATGTTGATCATAGGAAAAACGAGTGAAATCAAAGAACACTTAAGAGCTCAAATACCAACAATCTCATATAACAACTCACCTGAGAGTACGAAGGTCCAATACTACAAAAACCAACTCCTAACCGAGCTTCAACCGACCAGCAGGGTCACCAATGGTCCCTAGTAAACAAACATAAAGCATATTCACTTATATGCTTAAAACGTCTTACAAGGTAAGCAACCTTTAAAATAAAGTTCCAATTATGTCATAGTAACCTTTTCACATGTCCTAAATATCTCGAAACATAAATCTCAAACACCTCCCAAGTCCCTAGGATCAATCTCCAAAGATTGTAAGTTAAAGAAAACCAAAACGGTCCATCTATCTTATCACTAGGAGCATAATTAATTCAACCTACAGGATTTACAACTGTCCCTGTGGATCAATACTCGACTCAACCACTATCTTCTGTAGTAGGTAAGTCGTTTAAATTTAATATTAAAATTGACCGCTGACGACACGGATCACTTTTTTGCGCCATTGTCGGGGACGGTTCGCTAAAAACTTGGGTTGATTTGATTTTATTTTTAGTTGTATTTTTGTTTGAGTCTTTTTATTTTATTTATTTAATTTTGTTTTATCATGTTACTGTTTCCTGCTATATTGTTCTAGTTGTTTATTTTTATCCTGCTGCTCTAGGTTGTTTTTGGACCTTGCATGCTAGGACGTCATTCCTTGAAATCTAAACTTGTTAGAATTAGTCCAAATTTAGGAAGGCGTAGGATTAAACACAAAAGCCCACGACCTGAAAATATGAAAAACCCTCCACCACAAATTCCAAATAATCAGAATGGTCTTAACAATAGGGTTAACGAGTTCAGAATGCTGAGAACGCTAAAAACGGGGAAAATGGGGTAGTGAATCCTCTGCACACACACTTCGTACCCAATATTTACGATGTACCGGCGCGCATTGAACTTCCTGCGATCACTGCTGCCCACTACGAGATCAAGCCATGCACTATTCAATCTTTACCCAAATTTAACGGCTTATCTAAAAAAGACCTATACAACCACTTAGTTGGGTTTCTGTCCATCAGCTCGACCCTAAAAATTGTCAACTTTCCCGTTAATGCCATGAAGCTCATTCTTTTTTCTTTCTCACTACGAGGCCAGGCAAAACACTGGCTTGGCACTTTGTCACCACGAACCATTAGAACTTGGGAGGAAATGGGTGCTGCCTTTCTGAAGAAATATTTTTCAGTTGGCAAGACACTCTAGTATCGTAGGGAGATCACCACTTTCCAACAACATGATCATGAACAGCTTTTTGAAGCATGGGAAAGGTTCGGTGATTTGATAAGAAAATGCCCTTATCATGACATCCCCAAGTGGCAATTAGTACAAAACTTTTATTTTGGCCTCCTTCCAACTCATCGTCAAATGATGGACACCTCTTGCGGAGGGTCCGTGATGACGAAAGATGAGAATGCGGTATGAGAGCTTTTCAAAAATATGAGTGACGCGTCATAATTCCAGTCCACTTTCGAACGGAGAGATAAATCAGTCGCTGCTCGTTCTGAAAGTCAAAAGGGTGTGCATGAGGTGAGTGCAACCGATACCCTCACATCCACAATCACAGCACTCTATGAGAGAGTGAAGCTTCTTTTAAAGAAAGATACGGCCACCACCTCCGAAGTGGCACAAGTTGAACCATGTGTTACCTGCAGTAACACTACACATCACTAGACGGTTTGTCCATCAACCCAACCTTCTTTTGACCCCGCACAAGTCAACGCTGCCTATGGGTACTATCCCGCAGCTAACGCTTTTCAGTGGTTGCAGCCCCATCAGCAGCCGCAACTAGTGACAATACCCCAAACGCCATCACCGCTGATGCAGCTAACGCCAACACCTTTTTGAGGTGACAATGATTAAGGCGATGTCATACTAGACTAAGATACTGGAAAGTTTGACTGAGACCCAGCAACAAGTGCGTACGAACACGCAAGCTATTGCAAAGTTGGAGACGCAAATGGGCCAAATTACAAACACACTGAACAAGAGGGAGATAAGGCAGTTACCAGCCCAACCACCCAGGGGGCAGTGATTTGATGAGCAGGATTAGTTTGTTTATAAATACGCACATTTCCCATATCTGTAAGTTTCAGAGTTTGTCGAGTCGTCTGGTTATTTTGTTGCTAGTCTAGGAATTTCTGTTGTTTCTCTTTTCTTTGGCATAACAGCGTTGCCAGTAGGCAAGTTGGGGGGGCATGGGAAGCCGGGGTATTCCTTGTAGTACCCTTTAAGCTGCTTTCGTGGAGTATCGGGTTGACGAGCTCCACTTTCCTTCATGCATTAACTACCAGTAGCAGTGTTGCTACTACTTCAAGGGTGTTTGGAGATAGTAGAGGCCACTCTTGCTGGCTCATTGCACTTAGGGTGGTAGGGACAGAGCCGTTAGAGAGATTTAGAAGGACCTAGGCAGTTGATAGAGTTGCTAAGACATTTTTGTTTCCTTTTTGTCACATTTGTTTTGTTGTTTCTGTTTTTTGTTTTGATTGGCATATCAGTTTGCATGGATTGTCAGACCCTTTTTCCACTTCCAGGTGACTTCTTTCCACTCTCTCATGGGACATTTTCGAGAATAAGTTGGGGGGGGGCAGTGGACTATGTTTAAATTTTTGCCTGTGTTTAAAATTTTAAAATTACGTTTAATTGTCACTTGCTTTGTTAGTTTCTAGCCTGTTGCATGATCGATGGATATGCTATGCTGTATGGACTTTCTTGCACTAGTATAGTTAATCTGTCATGATTTCTCTAGGAATTTGATTGACTTAGGCTAGTTTAGGCTTGAACTTCCATGACAATCTTTCGTGCACTTTATCCAAGTTTAGTGGTAACATGATGATGTGGCATGCATAGGTAGGAATTTATTTAGTGGAAGTTTCTTTTTCTATGAGTGAGAAAGAATGAAAGCCACAAAATATAGAGAACTGTAGTAATTTTTATTGCATTAATGAACTAAATTTTAGAACCCTTAGAGACTTAGTAGGTGTGAGATTGAATGATGCTTAAGAAATGACGGTTATCAATCCCTTGTTTTTAATTGAGCTGTCAGATTTATTTTTGTTCATTTCATTTGCACCCCTTTGAGCCTTGAACACTTTACCTTCCTTCAAATATCCCTTATTTGCATCTCAGAGTATTTCCAGTAGTTTTTGCTCAGAGTGTTGGGGGTTGATGTTTTGTAGGAGGAAGGAAAAATAAAAAGGGGGTGATGTGAAAAATGAAAAGAAAAGATGAATGAAAAAAAAAGGAGAAAAATCAAGGAAAGAAAAAACAGAAGTTGAGAAAAGAATGTTGAATGAAGAATGAAAAAACAAAGGCATGGAAAAATCAGAAATATGAAAAAGAGAAAGAAGGAGTAGGAAAAAGGAAGAAATTCGTTTTTGCCCAACTGTTGCATGTGAAGTGTTTGCCTGATCAGCTTATATTATCCCTATGGTTGTTGCTTGGATTCCTCTCTTCTGCCTTTTATCTCTCCCTGGTCTGAATCTTTTTCTCCATATTTGCCTACTTCCCTTAAATTGGTAATTCTTTTTGCCCTATCTTTTTGCCCAACTGTTGCATGTGAGCGGGTTAGGTGGTAAGATTGGCTGTAGTCCCATAGGATTGAATTCATTCATTAATTCAATATGAACTGGTCTACAGTCTAGGATTTCTTTTATTCCCTGAGTGCTCTTCTTCTGCTAGCTCCATGAGTGACCACTTGCTTTTATTTATACAGATACCTGTGAGCTATGGAGTTAAGCCTTGTGCTAAATTTATCATTGGTTATGCATGTTTGGTCTTGTGGTAAGATGGTTAAAAGTTGGATGCATACACACTATATGCCATGGTTGCTCTTGTCTGGCTAGTTTTTGTTAGTCGTTTTCTATTTGAGAGTTATGACAGGGTAAACTGGAATGTTTAGGGATAGTTTCACTATATAGTTATTCTTTATTTTTATGTTAGCTTGTTAGGGACTAGTAAGGTTCAAGTTGGGGGGTGTGATGAGTGCACGAAAGTGTACACATCATGCTCTTAATTGTCGCTAAATTGTATTAGTCGAGGTCCTAAGCGCATGGGTTTAACATGTTTATTATTCATGATGTGTGCACCTGCATTATAGAATTTATGTGTTAAATTTGTGTTCTTACAGGTTGCCATGGAGCTAAGACCTTAGTGGGTCGAGAATCTATGCTTTTCACGAGGTCTAAGTAGTCGGAGCTCGCGCGCGTGCCTGGATTAAAGCAAAACGCAGCGTATAGCACAATAAAGAGTGACACGACCGTGTCATGCCAGACACGGCCGTGTCACGGCCAAGTTTTGGTTTTTAAATACGCTGCAACCTGCAGCATTCTATCTCTCTTCCCCCTTCAACCCTAGGCAGCTGTAGAGAAATCAGGAGATCCAAGAAGGCGATTGAAGACCTCGGGAGCAAGGTTACAGACAACGGCGATCATTCATTCACACCCGGCGGGGAAAATATACCGACGGGACGCGCTTCATCTAGATCCGATCATCCAGTGTATGTCCTTTTAGGCTTGATTTGTAAATATTGAATCTTTAGGTATGCCGCTGTTTAGATCTGTCTAACTGGATGTAAGATTGATGGTCTGCTTAGTTGTAGGGCTTTGATTTTATGTTAAATTGTAAACCTGTTCAATCATCTTTCATGGATTCGCTTTATTTGTATTGTTCGTGACAAACAACTAGGTTAATTTGTTAGATTGAAACTCTGAGATGTCGTATGCCCTACACGCTTGAGATACGGCATCCATAAGCTAATCCTGACGTTAATTAAACCAAGTGACGAACCTGCGATCAAACCCCTAATTTATCTGCATAAAAACGGAATTAAGCCGAATAATAAAACCCTTAATCCGCGCGCATCCGGTTAAGGATCGCGCAGTCTCCCTGGAGAATTTGCAGCCGACACAACCATGACCTAAAGTTCACGACCATGACAGATCTGTCACGGTCGTGACGTGCTCCACCTGCACGTTGCTTCTTGCTACTTACTTGGTCGAGTCACTGCTTTAAGTAGTGACATCTATCTTTAGTTTTCTCGCATTTTATTTATTGTTCTAGGTTAATTAAACCACTTTCCATCTATCTTATCACTAGGAGCATAATTAATTCAACCTAAAGGATTTACAACTGTCCCAGTGGACCGACACTCGACTCAACCACTATCTTCTGTAGTAGGTAATTCGTTTAAATTTAATATTAAAATTGACCGCTGACGACGCAGATCAAATGTTAAGGTGGAATATATCTCAACCGAGAAGCAGTTCGCTGATATTTTCATAAAGGCTTTGTGTGAGTGCAGATTTTCAGAGATCAGGGGAGAATTATGATTGATTAATTTGGTTTGAGAAGGATTTAACTAAGTTTTGATGATTCAGTCGACACCAGATTCAGTCGACACAGATTTAGTCGACACACAGATTCAGTCAACACAGATTCAGTCGACACACAGATGTAAAAGGGGAAAGAGAGGTAGCCAATTAAAGTCTTCCTTTTGTCCACATAGGATAACCAAGAGAGGATTAGATTCAAAATGTATCTTGCTTTGTTATATAGATGATATATTATGACACATTGATACATTCTCACTCTCGATGTTATTTTGGTGGATTGTTTAATGGATTTGTGATTGTTTTGTTATTGGTTATGTTGTTGTTGATTTGTAATTGGTTTGGTTTCTAATTTGTTTGGATTGGTTTGTAAACAGGTGGGTTGTTCTATGATAGATTTTGGCTGTCAAAAAAATGCAAAAGTATCGACGGATTAGTTACAGATTGCTGACAGATTCACGGGTGTCACGCGACGGATTGAAAAATCCATCGACAATTTGCATGTTGTGACGAAACACGACGGGAGCGCCACACGGATGTGACGCCACCCACACAGCGGAAGCAACAAAAGAAACAAGCCCAAAGATCGACAAACCGATAGGGTAAGGGAAAATAGGGAATAACGCAAATAGACAATGAAAACGAAAAGATCCACTAACAAAAGAACGTTTACAGAAGGGTAGAACACAAAAGGATCACAATCATCTCCAAAGATGTTACCTTTATCTAATCCCAACCCAAAGGGAGAACCAAAATCGAAGCCAAAGAGTGCTCTAGATAAATCTTCAAAACTCTAGGATCATGTCGTGTCTCTGGATGTCTCTAGTGTCGATTTCCAAACCCCTCTTCAATATATGAAAGCTGCCACCGAGGGTTTTCTGCGAGATCTAATCTAGAAGAAACACACGATCCCTTTAAAAAGCCAAAAAACCCGAAGTCTGCCCGCTCGTTAGCGCGGCCGTGCTTCTGCTTTCCACGCCTCACGGCCTGCACGAAACACGGTCGTGCCTGGCTGGCACGACCCACCACCTTTAGTCGTGCTTTCCACTGGACGCGTTGTTTACAAGCCAAACAAGAGGAGCACAGCCCTGCTTCTAAGAAACACGCCCATGCTTCTCCCAAAACACCTCAAAATACATCCCGAACACCTCAAAGCCCACACCGAAGAGTCCTGAGCATCGTCCAAGCATCACAAGTGCGGAATGGAAGTCGCCAATCATTATAATCTCCACCTCGACGATATTTCGCCGCACCATACCAAACAAACCTGAAATGGCAACCAAAATAAAACACTAAAACAACAACATCCCACCAAAAAGAGACACAATCCACCAAAACGAGCCAATGGCTCCAAATAACCCCAAACCAAGCCAAACCAGAAAACCAAAAGCTAACTGCAGCACAAAGGACAACAAAACGATGTCGAACTCCAAACATTGTCAAAAGCTACCACAGCATCAACTGCTACCAGAAACCCCCCAACGGAGGCATATTCCCCGACGGGAATAAATCAAGCCAGAAAAGATCTCCTCCCTGCAACATTCGCAAACCGAGCAAAATCAGGGACAACAAAACCAGTACCTCCATAACCTAAAAAATGGTTACGTAATAAAATAAAACGACCATCAGAGTTGGGCTCCCCATGTATACTAGCCCGAGATGCGCACCAAACTAGTCGACCTAAAATGCACCTCAGTCGCATAGACGCATCATCAGAAGTGACCTGCTCTCCAGTCCGAGCAACTCCAGCTATAGCAGAACCAATCCCAGGCACTGTCGACTCTCCTGCCTGTGCAGTGGACAAGACTGGACCAAGCTCCATCCCATACTGCACTCTCTTCTTTCCCGAATCTGCTACAACTCTCCAAACATCACCTGAAGTGGAAACACCCAAAGTAGAGGAAAAAGCAGCTCCTGAATTAATCACTGTGCTCCCCTTCAAAAGGTACAAACCACCACAAACTTTCCGACTCTTCATCAATACACGACAACCACGTGACAACCGGAAAGAGTCACCTCGAAAAGACTGACTGAAACCATCATCATAAAAAATACCCAAAGATAGCAGGTTCTTCCGCGACCCAAACACATGACGAACCCCCTACAGAACTGAAATCGACCCATCAAACATTCGGACCTAAACTGCTCCCATACCAGCGACCCTGCAAATTGAGTCATCACCCATATGAATGGAAACTCTATTCGGCACAGATCTGCAAGACACGAACCACTCCCGGTAGGGAGTCATATGGAACGAGCAACCCGAATCAAGAATCTAGCAGGTCTGAAAATCAGCAACATCAGAATCTTAGATAACAACCATCAAGTCTACATTATTGTCAGAGCCCTCAACTATGACCAAATTACCATGCTTGTCATCATCAGCCTCAATATCCTTCCCCTTCCTATCACTGCCGAGCTTCTCTTCAAGGACCTGATACTCAAATTTCATATGTTTGAATTTCTTAAAATAAAAACATCGTACCTTGCCCATATTCTGAGGCCTAGAACTGGAACGCCCCGATCCACTGCCCCTGCCACTCCTGCGGCTACTGTGGTCATACTCCATCTCTTTACCACCTCGAACAAATAGACCCTGATCGCCAGACTGTGACGAGAAGTGTTCCTCAATGGCTTTCTTCATAATATCACGAGAGATCAACTACTCCAAAATCTTCTTGTAGTCAGTTGTCTGCATACTATGTAAAATCTGATCACGAACCAAAGAGTAAGCAGGAGCCAAGCTAGCCAGTAACAGAGCAACCTTCATCTTATCGTCCAACTAAAAACTCGTGTTCGTCAAATTCATGAAAGATAATATGAAAGATAATAAGTTTTGATAATGCATAAAACATGATAGACATTAAGACTTCATGAGATTAAGGGGGAACTGATATAAATCAGTATGTAACATTGTATAGACACTTAAGTTGATTATAGATTGGCATAAAAGGCTGCATATAGCAACCTATGCAGGTTAGGATTTGTTTCAAGCTTTGAAGATGATCCAACCATGAAGATCAAGCTCAGAAGATTCAATGGAATAGTTCCAGTTGAGGAGTTCAGTCTAGAAGATCCAGTTGAGTTGGTTCAATCGAGGCATTCCAGTTGACCAGATACAGTTGAGACATGCAGTCGAGGTGTTCCAGTTAAGACTGAACTAGTTGAGGAAATGCAGTTGACTAATCCCAGTCGAGACAATCCAGTTGTGTAGATGCAGTCTACTAGGTCTAGTTGAGTAGATGCAATCTACTAGGTCAAGTTGAGTAGATGCAGTCTACTAGGTCCAGTTGAGTAGATGCAGTCTACTAGTTCAAGTTGAGTACGTAGATGCAGTCTACTAGTTCTAATTGAGTAGATGAAGTCTACAGTTCTAGTTGAGAACATTCAGTTTAGTAGATCCAGTCTACTACGTTCAATTGATACCTAGCAGTTGAGGAATTCTAGTCGAGGCAGATCCAGTTGAGGAAGTCCAGTCGAGGCAGATCCAGTCGAGAAAGTTCAGTCGAGGCAGACCCAGTTGAGTATGTCCAGTCAAGGCAGATCCAATCGAGGTCGACCAGTCTATGGTTCATTAAAACCTAGGGTTTTCAAAGACGGATTCGAAGAAGCTGCCACGTGTTAAAAGACGAGGATTTCATCGAAGACCGATGGGACATATTAAATTTAACTTCACGAATTTAATATTAAAACATTGAAGAGACATTGAACTTAAGATAATCACAGGTTTTGATTGGAAGAAAAAGTGGTAACTTTTTGAATTAGGGTTTGACAGAATTTGGAAACCCTAATCAGTCATGGAAGCTTTTCAAAAGCTCACATGATTTTGGGAAGAAGACCAGACATGATCCATGATTATTGGAATTGAGAGAAGATTACCAAGATAATGAAGATTACAGTTCAACGGCATTCATCAACAGATATATTTTTAGAGCCTATATATATCCAGGCACACAGTGAGAAGAAGATACGACTTTGATCGTACATGCTGCAAGATTGAAAGCTCATTGTGTCCATGATTTCTACAAGTTACATCTAGTAACTCAAAGCTGACTAAGTGCTGTCAATGAAGATCAAGCTTAGGCTCAAAGAGAATCACTGTGGTGATTCTACATCTTTCAAGAACCTTTCTATTTTTGAAGATTGATCAGTGAAGTGGGAGGCCACGAAGGACTGAAGAGTTAATGAAGCCAGGGCTGCGAAGGAGCTGTAACTTGTGAAGCAATAAGGTTGTGAAGGACATGGAAGCAGTTGAAGCAAGTCAAGGGTAAAGGACTGCAGCTGGTGAAGTAGCAAGAGTTGCCAAGGACCAGACAGTGTGGTGTGACAGTTGAAGACCTTCTTGGTTGAAGGAACTGCACAGGATGTTGATTGTGTTTTATCACTATCTTACTATTGTATTGGGTGTATCGACATACAATAGTAAAATTCCTCCTAACCACAAGGAGAAGAGAAGAGTAGCGGATTACACCACCGTGAACCTCTATAAAGTGTTTGGTGTTATTTATTTTTGCATCGCATTGCATATACACACACATATCCAGATTAAAACTGTCTTTACACTTTGAAAACTAAACTTAAAAGGGGCTATATAAATATATCCACTGCACAACTTTGTATTGTTTTTAAAAGTTTGAAAAACCTATAAGTTCATTCACCCCCCCCCCTCTGAACTTATAGAGCCCCTCCTAGGGACTAACACCCTACTCTAGGGGTAATAGTCACGGCACACCCAAGGTGTACCCACACGCCAACTCACAACTCACATGCCATAGCCAACACATACAAGGGGTCCCCGACCTCCGTGGAACGTAAACCGCTATGGCTCCGAAAATACGCACCACGAAGGCAACCATCTGAGTCATCTGCCCGTCGGTAGAATCCCCAAGGACGTTATGTCTGGTAGTGTTTTACAACCGCGAGGCCGAGGTCAAATTAATGTAATCCCTAGACTTCTCCCAAGGAAAGTGAAATCTCACTTCCCTCTCCAAGAAGGTATTCTCAATCCCCACTCTTTTCCTTTCCAACTCCTCACCAGGTCCACACTCACTCACAAACTGGCCAAGAGGATTCATGCATCTCAAACCACAAACAGTATAACAAATCACAGCATGAATCAAATCAACAGAGAGTGTGGACGTACAACATTAAAACAGGCATGAACTGTGTACTAAAGCAGGGTGAGGAAAACAAGAGAGAATATGGCTCAAGGAAAAGTGAATAGGAATGGAGGAAACATGTACACCCCTCACCTGGAAAACAAGCAAGCTTAAGCAACAAAGTCACCAAAGTCCCCAAGCTACAGAATCCCAAAGACAATCACGTCGTCACCCAAAAGTCACCACATGGAAACAATCACTAACAACATCTACCCATGCTCATCATGTCAACAATCCCCCTAAAGTCCCTAAAAGAAACCTTAGGAATGCCTAGGGATCATGCACGGAAGAAAGGGAAATGAAAATCAAAGTGGCCAGCAGATTGAATGGTGGACGTCCTCAGGGACGTCCGCCGTTCAAAAGTTTGGTCAGGGGACGTCCTCCGCTTTATGATTTGGAAAACAAAAATGCACCAAAAGGACAGAAGCATGCGAGAACGTCCTCGAGGAAGTCCGCCTCACAAAAACCCAGAAAAATAAAACAACGGTGGATGTCCTCGAGGACGTCCACCTTACGGGTTTTCTGCAAAAATTCTACAGAAACGTGAAAATGCCCATGAACGAAACACACACCAAAACACCAATCGATCCAAATGCATTCTACCCATTAATGTGGCATCTAAACACACCTAACCAAGCCTCTAATCGAGTCTAACCCAATGCACACAATAAAAACACCAAATCATAAAATCAAAGGGAAAAACGAATCTCGGACCTTACCTCTAGTCGGGACACGAGGCAAATCACGCCGATGAGTGAATCAAATCGCGAGTCACTTCTCCACTATTGCCCAATCGTCATCATGAAACAAGGAGAAAACCAAACCCATCACCTCTCTCCTCCATGGTCGAAATCAAGAAAAAGAGAAACGAAACGGAAACCACAAACACACTCACCGGGAATTGGAAGATGAAGCAATCGTCATCCCTCCGTGACTCAATCCCAGTCGACGATCACCTCCTTCCTCCACTGCTGCTGGTCAGCCGATTCAAGAGAGAAGAGAAAGGAAAAGGCGTGAGAGAGAGGGAGAGGATAAAAGAAAGGAAACGACAAAGGGAGAGAGAAAATCAAGGGAGAAAAATTAAGAGTTACACATTGGTTTCCCTAACCCCTCTTCTAATCAATGAGGGTAGAGTGGTAATTCCTACTCCCCAAAGATTAAAAGAAAGGCTAACGAACCAAAAACGTAGTCGCCGGGTATAGAACCCGCAACCTCCCAATTAAAATCTCTTGACCGCTTCCACCCGAATGGGCTAGGTGGAAGTCTTGAGATACAATAAACCCGAATTAATTAAAAGTCAATCGGGCTACACCAAATAACCCAATCAACTTAAAATCAATTTAAAACCGGAACAAACTGGAACGGGTTATCACATCCTTCCCCCCTTAAAGGACTTTCGTCCTCGAAAGTCAAAACCAAACCCAAAACCGAATCCAAGAACCTTCCAAAAAAGATGGTAAATCAAACGAAATGGAAACCCGAAAGAGAAAACGTACCGGCAAACAAATGCGGGTACTTCTCGCGCATCTCATCCTCGCGCTCCCACGTGGCCTCCTCAATCGCATGGTTGCGCCACAAGATCTTCACAAGCGGAACGGTCTTGTTGCGAAGAACCTTCTCCTTGTAATCGAGCACCT
>JAOWBR010149504.1:0-13648 GCA_028571145.1 Dionaea muscipula
ATCGGTGCAAAATCGGTAAAGAACAGGGTCATCCCACATGTAATGCTTAAGATCAGCAAAGAATTTCTTTTTCTGCTTGGCAGTAAAGTCTGGGGGAAGGAAGTCACTTGTCAAGTAGTTTGCGAAGTTGGCATACCATGGAGAATGGTTGTTTTTTATCCTCCATGGCGCCACCTCCAAGGCGTTAACCTCCATAGCGTCACTATTCTTCGTGGCAACAGGCTCCAAGTTTGTGGCGTCAGCTTCAATGGCGTCAGCTTCAATGACGAGGAGGTGTTTCATCAGGGAATTCCTCCTTAATTGGAGCTTCGTAGTTGGCGCCTTGGGCGAATGGTAGTCTTGAAAGGTGATCTGCCACCACATTGCACCCATCTGAGCAGTCTTGGCTTCGAATCTTGTTTCTGCAGTAGGTACTTCAAAGTAGAGTAATCAGTGTGAACGATTACATGAGTACCGATCAGATACTGCCGAAACTTGTCAAATGCAAACACGATTGCCAACAACTCCTTCTCGGATGTGGTGTAGTTCTATTGAGCAGGATCTAAAGTCTTATTTGCATAGTAGATAGGTTGAAAATTTTTTTTTTTTTTCTACCCTAGCACCACCCCTACTGCACAATCGTTTGAATCACACATGAGCTCAAAAGGAAGGCTCCGGTCAAGTGCAATTAGAACAGGGGTGGTAGTTAATTTTCTCTTGAGAAAATTGAAGGCATGCAGACACTCAGTATCAAAATTGAATGGTGCATCTTTTAGAAGTAGTTGAGTTTCCATTCTTCAACTTGGATAGTTGTTTCCATTCATCAAAGTAGCAAGTAGAGTTTCCATTCTTCGACTTGGATAGTTCCTGATATATTTCATTAGCTCGTATATAAAACCAAGAGAACGAACGACTGCAGCAGCCTGTAGTAAAAAATGGTTGTTTCACTAACTATTGATTGACAAAGGCCGATCGCCATACAGGCCACCCACAGACATAGCTGCTACAGCTGAGAAGTCATCAACACTCATGTTGGAATATCCTTCCTCAAAGGAAAGAAAAGGAGAATTACATAGATTCCATATCAAAACCCAAGATCTTATATTGTACACACATATATGACTTCTTTCTTTTGTATGCGATACTGGTAGCAATGACCCATGTCTATACACGACAGATCAACATTCGTCGACGGTCAAAAAGGTTCTCACTTCTCTCTACATATCTAAGCAGGACATCATCCACCAAGATACTCCATGTTCTTATTCATCTATTATATATCATTATCGAAACCAATATTTACACCCGGTTCCTCTGTGCAACTATGCCCTAAGCCTTTATAACACCACCTGGAAGCAGCAACAAAGTATCTACCTCGGCTTATTATCAGGGAGCCCCACCTTTGGAAAGAACTCCCACATCACTTTGTGACTGGAGGATGGCAATCCAAGGGAAAGATCGACATCAACATGAGGATGATGGAATTGAAAAGCATCTCTGTTGGAGGGATCAAGAGACCAAGCTGGGTGATCCTGCTTCAGGGATATCATCATGTTTCCTAAGCAAAGATCAAGGTTTGGATAACTGTCCATTGGATCTGTCTGCCCCTCAGCGGACTTGTACAGATCAATGGAATCAGAGGGAGGAGATGGATCACAAGCCAAAGGAATAAAACTTATAGTCGATCTCTTAACTCTGTCGATCATCTCATTGGGAGAAGGATCAATCATGGGATAAAATGTGTTGTCAAGATCACTGACCCTTTGACACGGCCGGCAGTAATAAAATGATGGATTTCCACTTTGGCTGCTCTCATTTATGTTGGGTTGGTCAAACAAATCAGTATTGCCTTCAAGTTTTCCTTCAAGACACCTCATTCGGCATTCATCTTCTTTCTGTATCAAGGAAAAAGATCAGTGAAAAATGGCAACATTCAATCTAGAATATCCATTCTTTGACTAACAGAAAGAATACAGCTCCTATCATGTTAGTGTGCTCCTTCAAAATCAATTCCCATCAAGGAAACCAAACCCCACACCTGAGCTCTTACTAGCCCATAATAAAATTGAAATCAGAAGAGTGGTGAAATCCTTTCAGGCAATGAGGTTCAGGAGAAAAAGGGCCATAAGAAAAGAGAGCATTTCTAAAATGCTAAAACTGATATGCAACTGCTTTTACATGTTTCACCCTAACATGGAGTAGAGCCACAATAAACCTTCCATGTTATAAAATAAAATGGAAGGTCGTGTTAATGACAAACTCTGGTTTCTTTCCAATTGACAGGACAAGCACCACATTGTTTGATATCAATTGTTTATTAGGCCTCATCACCATCATCATCTTCATCATTCTTATGACCAAATCTCACTAGGTGGGGTCGACCATATGTATCCGCTAAGATACATACATAGAGATCCGACAAATATAGTACGTTGACTGTCGATTACCTAACCCGCAAATCTAATAAATTTTAGTTGTAACTGTGCAGAAGTAACTAAGTTCATTCCTGAAACAGATTCAAGATTGATATTCAGTATGACAGATAATTATGGTGTGATTTCAGGGGGTGAGTAGCACAACAAACATCTCTAACCAGTGTTCATCAAGGTGCAAAATGCACAAATTAAGACAGAAGGGGCAACAAGTCTAGGCGTAAGGTCTGTCTTGTGAATGGGAGGCGCACAACACTAGATCATTATAATTATTGTGAACTAAATTTCAAACTGTTAATAAATTAAAGCCCACCACCACAAATGTGATGTATAAGGTGATTTGCTTCAGTACTCGAACTCTTCATTCCACCTCCATGTACCAATATGTCAGACATGTGAAAGTCAAGCACAGGTGTGACACTTGGACACTCCAAATACTAGAAAATAACAACACAACAACAATAGAAAACAAAGTATTTTTTCCAATAAATGGGGTCAGCCACATGGGATACAATGATGTCAACCTCCTCCATTATACACTGTATCCACCGCGAGGTCATGATATACATACACTAAGTCGCATTATAGTTTTGTTTAAACTCTTCTTCAGTCTTCATCTTCCTCTCTTAGTTTGCACCTCTTCCATTATTTTATATCTTCTTATAGATACATTACACAGGCTACAATTTTACATGCCCAAACCACCTCAGGCGTATTCTTTCATCTTATCTACTATAGAGGTCACTCAAAATACTAGAAAAATCAGAGAAAATACCCATGTTGCCTCGTTAATTCATAATTGTTAAACCTACTATTCTATCTAAAAAGGGGGGATCGGTTTTGGTAAGTTGCACCTTAGGATCCCTTTAAACCACCTCCTTCGACTAAGTGGGATCAGGCGCATTGTATCCATCTTTTCCAATTTTGTACAATTTGAGGCATCCGTTTTGATAAGTCACAACTTATATCGCCTCACTCCAGGTTTCGTTTGTCCTCCCTTTGGTCCTATTTTCGACTAACTGAATCATTTCCCTCTAATCCTTGACCCTCGGTGCTACCCCCAATTGCTTCTTCGCATTTGATAGTCACTCTTTTAGGGTAATGCCTCACATACATCGTAGCATACACATTTTTGCCCCCGCGAGTTTGTGTGCACGACTCTTCTTTATTGCTCAATACTCTGACCCATATATAAGGGCAGGCCAACTTGCAGTTATATAGAGTTTACCTTTCAATTTAAGATGTATTCTCTTGTCATAAAGAACATCTGAAGCACTTCTCCATTCTTGCCAACCCACCTTGACCCTATGTGTTGGATCGTCATCAATATTTCTACCATCTTGTATAATAGATCTAAGGTATCAAAAGGAACATATAGTATATAATCTCCAATCATCAATCTCCATTTATACAACTTCCAAACCTACATTGCTAAAAGTACACCTCATATATTTTGTTTTATTCTTTCTTATTTTAGAACATTTTCCCTCAAGTGCCCTCATCTGATCTTTTCTGCACACCTTTGTCTCATCCACCAACACTATGTCATCTGCGAATAACTTGCACCATGGAACTTTCCCTTGTATAACTTTTAAGATTCCGTTCAAAACTAACACAGAGATATGGGTTGAGTTTAGATCCCTGATGAACAGCAACAGTGACAAGAAAATCATAAGCGTCGCCTCCAATTGTTTTCACAGTTCTGAAACTAGTTGTAGATCTCGTGTATATATCTTTGATGAACGCACTCCATACCACTTCTCTTTGAACTCTATTACAGGCCTTCTCTAGATCTAGATTGATGAAAGTCATATGTAGGTCATTCTTCTTCTCCTTGAACTTCTCTACTATACATCAAGTATATAGCTTTCATAGTAGAACGCCACGATATTAATCCCAATTGATTTTCCTTAATTGTAGTGTCTCATCTCAACCTTTGCTCCACCACTACAATTTCAAGGTATGGCTCATAAATTTACTACCCCAATTTGCACACTCCTAAACATCACCTTTGTTTTTCAAGGGGCACATTCCTACTCCAACGCCAGGCATCAGACATTTTCTTTGACAAAATCAAACTGAAAAGGACACATAACCACTTTTCTCCTATGAGGCCTGAAAGTGTGCTAAATCTTATAGTTCTCCATCTATAGCGTTACCACTCTTTGGACCTCTTCACTCCACCATCAGCCTTCTGTAGAACATACCCTTCCAACTATTCTCCAAGAATTTCCTTAACCACCCCCTTGAACATATCCTTTCAACTATTCTCCAAGAATTTCCTTGACCACCCCCTTGATATGATTCTCCATAAGATACCTGTTATCACTCCTTTTTGTCAGTGATGACGTGGACGCGTTCCGAACTCCACCTATTCGCCAACGTGGGCAATGGGCTAGTGTGCACCCGGGGCAGCGTACAGTCGTGCGCCACGGGACTGCGAACTTACTACGACCTGATATGAAGAGTGAAAACCTATACCCATACTTAGATGGTACTTCTTAGGAGGTCACTCATCCTAGAACTATTCTAATCCAAACACGCTTAACTACGAAGTTCTGACAAACTCTACTCCACGAAAAGTGGTTAACGAGGAGATGATATAGTCGACATTATCATGTCTTATACTCTTCTTTTTATCTGATGCGTGACGTATTTTTTCTGAGTATAACAGTACCAAAACTTATCCACGTCATTCTTGACATTAAGATCCTAAACCTTCTCACAAGGCATTATCTATGGAATAAAGATGTTTTATCGACCTTCAATCGCCGCCGCCAAATATGTTTGTCGTTTGGTTGCACTTTCATGCTTTTCCAATTTTGAAGCTTACATCCATGTCCAAGAGTCTATGTAGGGTGGTCATACCTTGCAGTCCATACATCCAAGTCTATCAAGGTTCCTACTAAAAGGAAGAAGGCAATCTGGTAGAGATTATTCCCATTCATAAAGGCGATGAAATGGATAATGCTCCATTCAATTACATTTGGCAACGAAAAGTGGCACAGAAGGAAGTAAGATCATCGGATATGATAGGGGCTAAGATTGGTAAAAAAATTTGTTTATTGATGCAAATGGAATGTGTGGAAATCTGTTGCACTAATTTGGTCCACCAATTTCCTACACCAGAGTTAGTCTGTGACTCTGATGGAGATTAACTCTGGTTAGTTTGTTATTAATTGATAAATAAAAGAAAAGTTAATTAAGTTATAAATAAATTAGGTGGCAATCAATGGGGTGTGGTGCAGGAAATTGGTGCAAAGGATTTTCACCCAAATGAAATTGATTCTTCAAGTGATTCTTCAAATGAAAAGGCATGCTAGCGAAATTAGAATACGATTGGATAACCAACTCAGAGCAAAAGTGGAGCTCGAAGAAGTACTGAAATCTAATATGTCTTAGGATAAAGGGAGGTCACACAGCGTAGAGGATCGAATCAGATTGAGCTACAGGAAAGTTCTGAGGGATATGTAACCAGCCTTGAAGGAAATGGATGGCGAAGGAGGAAGACAGTTCTGAGGGAGGTCACACAGTGGAGGAAGTCGTATGGCCTACTATGCAGCTGCAATGAAGTTGGAGTGGTTGGAAGCATTGATGAAACTCCTCCGGCTAACACTGAAAGTGGTAGTGGTAGTGACCATCGAATATCAATGTGGAGTACCACCGAAAGGAGCCACATAATCTTTGTTCTAACCTCTGTTTTGAGGTTCCAAAAGCATGATGAAACAGAACAAGGTAAATGTTTGGAAATGATGACCGGAACTAGCTGAGGTGGTGGCGAGTGAGATAGGTTTATCATATGATTGGTTTTGGATTCATAATAAACATACTCTATAAAGGAGCTAAGAGACAGGCTCACCTGAAGAGGTTGTTGCCTCACCTAGTATTTGAACCCTCACCACCAATGTGGTAATTGACACTGACAACCACTAAGGAGGGGTGGGTCTTTTTTTTTATCGTATTTAATGTTTGTACTAACTAGTTTAATACTATTAAAAGATTGATTAGTTTAATTCAAGTAATTAACTTGTCAACCTCATAAGTTAATCACATAGGATAGAATTGGTCTAAAAATAGATACGAGAGAAAGAAATTGCTCAAAACCGATGTTTGACGTAAATTTGCTCTTCTGCAACATGGAAGAGAATAAATTCGTCCCTATTCCCATATATTAGCATAATAGGTTTAACATTTATGAAGCAAATATGCAATTCAATCATAAAATGTACAAAAAGCATAGGAAGGAATACACTAGAATCCATCAATATTCTTCCAGTTTTTTCTTAGTGTAATTTCATATCTTAGTAACATTATCTATCTTGTTTGATGTGTAGTTCTACACTCAACAAAACTAATGCATGATCATTAGTACATATTCGTATAACTTTATAACCATCATCAAATATTTAGGACTCACAGAGCCAACAAACTTGAAAACGAAGAGAAAATGAACTTTACAAATTGATGAGATTACTATGCATACTTCACAACCATGTCGAGGAGCACCTAGTCAATTGAGGTATGCACCTGAACTATATCACCTCGCCTCAGTTTGGGTATGCATACCATGGTGGGTGATGAGGCCCGTACTTTGACGTACTTAGTTTTTTTATTTTTGGCACTTAGTTTTAAACACAGAATATCTGCTCTCATAAACACGGCAAACAAGATAGACATGGCATACTAATAGCAATCAAGATAAGCTCACATCATCCTGAAGGAAAACAATACCCATAATCTCCCTCTAGCGAAAAAGGCTTCCCATCAAGGCATCAACAACAAATAAATGGTACAAAATTGCAAAACACCAAGCCAAACCATAAAAGTACACAAAAAGGCGAAAAAATGATTTCATAGAAACAGAGATGAAGACACGGCGAAGGAGGGGGCATAAAGCAGCCAGTGGCCACTAGGAAACAAAGCAAAGGAAAAAATAAAAGATAGTACCTGCAAATCTTCACTTGGTTCCATATCTCCCAAAAGCTGCAGCTGTTTATCTGGGGGACTGGCCAATAATAAGTCAGCAACAGCCGGGATGGAACCACCAACATTTTGTGAAAAGAGGTGCTCTGGCATCATCCGACATACATCAGGTTTGTGGCTCGTACTTGCACAAGTAATGAGACTAGCAGATTGCACATCTCCAACTTGTATTGACTGGTGGAGTGTAGTACTTGAGGATGCATTCCCACCCATTGATGCAGGAAAAACCATTTTAGCCGAGACAGATAAATTTTGCATTGTTGCTTCAATATTCAAGTTGGGGATACAACCCATTTTATGGTCACTGGGGAGGGGTAAATAATGGGGGCTCTTTGTTTTCGTTCCTCTGAATACGCCCCATAGATATGGCAAGTTATTCCATCCTGTCAAACGACGCAGTCAAATTAGCAAGGCTTCAGAAGTTGTACGTAAAGTGGGGTAATGTCATGCAGAGAAAGAATGGACACATACATAAATCAAAATACCCAATTATTTAAACCAAATATTACTACAGGATTATAGTCCTTGGCTCAAATTCTAGCTTTATGTAACAGTGGCTTACATTTGGGGAGACAACAGGGGGTGAAGGGTTGGAGCCCCAAACACCCCGTCATCAAGGGGTTAAATTGGGCAGCCTCCCCAATACAAACATTAAGAAGGCTCAGTAAGTTCTGCCCAAGTTTCCGGTGTGTACTACAATGAAACCTTCTGAGTGATCGTAATGGAGTGTTAAATCAAGTATATCTGCAATCAAAGTTGTCATGAAAACAATGTAATTCTCCTCTGGCAAAGCAATGACGTCACCATCTCTCCAATGACTTTTCTCTTTACGGCTTTACCTATAGGAGTTTTCTGCGTAAAATCTTCTCTCAAGCTCCACTTGTGTGCTTATCGAGAGAAGAATATTATGATTGCAAGATTACATGTTATTGCTCCTTCAGTATCTATAGTACTCATGAGCAACAACATGATTTTGGAAGCCATATCCAGAAGAAAGTGTGCACAAGAATTTGGCTTTCGATTCTTACGCTGGGATCTCTGTGGAAGCACATTAGATGGAAAGATAAGAAGTTCAACACCATTAAGATCTGCAACCAGGGCCATATCGTTGGCAATCATGCATTCCAACAATCTCTTATACATTCGGCAATAGCTGCATCACATGCAGAATAGTGAACTTATGAAATAAATAGGACATGGCAAGTTGGCATTCCAAATGGTTTTTTTACACAAACCTGTGGTGATCTTCAGCAAAAAAGAACAAAGCAATGTAATCTTCTGAGACTCCATTTTTCTGGAACTGAACAGGCCAAGCATCCGAGCGAGGCACCCCCAGTAAATGGATTTCTAGAGGAAACTTGAGCACTACCTCAGGAACCTTGGGTGAGGCGGAAGCAGACAAGTGTGTTTGAATACCATCACAGTAGCTTGGAAGTTTTCCACCTTTCTCAATCTTGAATACACCTCTGCATAAATTACAGGGACTTCCTGATAAATATCTCAAGTAGAAAAGTAACGATTGCACATCTATATCAAGGCCCAAGAAATAAAGGATGTACTAGACAAATTAAAAAGAATCATACTTCCATATGTAATCAGGTTCCGGAACAGCAGATAAGGGAAGAACTCCAGAAGACGACATATTTTTTACAGAAGGTGAAGTTTCCAAGTGAGCCTTGTCAGCAGACTTCATACTACAAGCAGCAGCTCTTGATGCAGGTTCAAGACTTGATCCTTCCAATGATTGTTTTGCTTTTAGTCTATCCGGAAGACTATCCGTACCAACAGGAGAACAAACAAAATTGCATCTGTCTGAAGATGACGTTAATTGTCTGGTAGCTCCAGCTGCTAACCGGAAAAAAAAAAAGAGAAATCTGTAAGGAGGTGAAAGAACCAAGACAAATACCGCGGGATAATAATGAAAATCTACCTGAGATGTTTCCAGAGTTTGAGGCCTTATGATCAATACATCCTGCGAACTTCACAACATTCGGTGTCTTGTGAAACTCAGCTGTCCTCTTCTCACAACTCGTTGCTTTTGGCACTGGGTCTAGCTTGAACTTCGTGTATCGAGGGAGTGCAATTGTTTTCTTTGAATCATTCAAGGAAATGCCAGAGCTACTTCTAGGAGATGTTGGTGCAGCATAATTACCCATCGATGAATAGCTCCTTTTCAGAAAAGGGCCTGCTAAATCAAATATATGGTCATGAACAATCCAGACCATATAGGCATAAAAAGCAGCAGCACAAGAAACTAAATTCTCAACACAAATAGTTTAATGTAGAAAAACTTACGCTCAGCAGCTTGTTGTCCATCTCTAAAGGATCTACTTACGGAATGCGAGGAGAACCTCCCCTCTTTGTCAGAGTTTTTAAATACGGGAGATGAAAAATGAGAAGTATATTCACCACTGGTCAAGCTCTTTAAAGAAGCAGTTTTCTGCAAACCCCGATTCATCATTGTACAAGATAGACTCCGACGAAGAGATCTTTTAAGATCTGGAACCTGTAAATTACAGCCATGTCTCTTAATGCAAGGCTGTTTTCTACTGCCTGCGTTCCTGATACCAAGTTCAATTTCTCCTGAACCTTGTTGCTCTTCATTGAAGGACGGTTGTTTGGTCAACCCTGATGATTTTCCAGCAACAGCTTGACTTTCCAATTGTTGTTTGGCTGTAGCACATTCTTCACATATCCAATCACCTTCTGGAGGTTTATCCAACTTGATGCGCATGCAATATCTAGTCACAATAAGAAAAAACCAGAACATTATTCTGTCATGATCTACAGATTAAGAGGAACAAACAAAGCAAAGATGGCTTTAAGCAAGATCTTACATATGTTCAGCTCCATCACCACACCTGCTACAAACAGCGAGCAATGCTTCCCTACCAACATCACCACAGATATCACATACGCGCACCTAAGCAATATTAGTAGCGGAGGTTATTCAAGACAGACAAGTGAATAATAGTCTACATGCAACTAACCAACCAATTGATGAATACCATGAGATGCCCATGCCCATGTTCAGAAGACAATCAAGACACAATTTAACATGCACAAAAGCAATCTTCAATATCAACATTTGCATCATTCCATGACTCACAACCCAAATAAAGCATTCCCAACGGGACGTTACTGAAAATTATTGTTTGTAATCCGACTCCCGACTTCCTCTTATCTCGAGGTTTTCAGTAGAGAACAAACTGAAAATATAAGAAGATTGAAGCATACATCTACTAATTCTTCTGAGCCATCACCATCATCTATAGCCCGAGAGAACGAAGAAGGCTCCTTATTGGGTATACTAAGTGCCTCAATGAACTCCGAATGCTCATGACATTCATAATCCTTTGATGCATCAGCTGCGAACTGATCCCCATCATTTTTGACAGTTAAAATTTTGACAGAGTCGGCAGACGTGTGTGTATCACACTGTGGTCCATCAGCTACAAAATTTGCAGGTCCTGCTAATAATGCATCTGCTTGTTCCGAGGAGCAATGCACCCTCTGACACTGATAACAGAAAGAACGGGATGACACTATGTCTTCATTCTAAAGATGAAAATTTGTGTAACAAAATAAGCATGTTAATGGCAAACCTTTGTTAATATAGAACCAGGTTGTTCAGTTCTATAAGAAGAAGTCTCTGATGGATCTGATCTGTCTGGAAGGTCTTCAGCCAACTGCAATGTCTCACTCGAACATGTAAGAGGGGTGGAGGAACAGATTTCGCCTTCTTTGGCCGTACCATGATCACTACTAGAGAACTTATTAGCAGATTGAATATCTATGGACTTCCCAAAGTCTGCTGGGAAGGAGCTATTTACAGAAGCTGAACTACTTGATAAAGGCTTTCGATCTGCTTCACCACTACAATATCCAACTATCATGTTAGGACCATTTCCTTCACTGACACAAGAGGTACCATCACCATGGTAATCCAAATGAGTATGCTCCAAATTTATCGCAACTGGCTGGTCAAAAGTAGCTTTATTGTCAGTATTTCCAGAAAATGAGCTCTTTACCAAATAATTAAAAGAACTTGTCCCAGTATTAGTCGGACTAACACTGCTTCTTTTCCTCTTTGACTTAGATGGCAGTCGAGCTGGAAAAGTTGTCCCCAATCTTTCCATCTGATAGGAAGCTCACTAGGTTAAGCAAGAAGTGAAAGGCAAATGCACTGGCATCACTATTGGCAAGGGTCATTAATATCACGATCTCAAGGAAAAGAATGCTTCCCAGATTTTTCACGAGTTTGAATGCTACCTGATGTACAATAAGAATAAGCAACAGCCACAGTGAATAGAGTGTCTATAGCATAACACAATAATGAAAAGCATGCACATTAAGTTTGTATTGAATGCCTTAGAATTACATTGAGGTTCATAAAAAGAAAGTAATCTCATATATTGTGGAATCTACAGAAGGTTTTATTGAATGAAGATGCAATATATCTGTTGATGAAAAGGCCACTAGACCTCGTAACTTAAGCAAGCAATAGTTTTCACAGATTTGGAAACTTAAAAGAGAGCATTACTATAATCCTGCAAAGAAAGAAAAGTAACAGTAACAATCTGGCAATTGCAGATGGCAGAATGGCATGACAGATTTCATTAAAGATGTTCATCAGACTTGCCTAAAAACAACAGGCAGCTACCAAGATTGTAAGCTTACAAAAAATAAATTTAAAAAACAGCTGCTTGAATTGTGTAGACTCCCTCAAAAATTTCATAGAAAGAAAGTAAGCCGATCAAGTCGAAGGAACTAAAGCCTTGAGCTATGTATGTCATGGACCCCTTGTAGCATATCCCCTGTGACAACAACTATGTGGCGCCAGTCCTTTAAAGGAAGAATGTCCATGGCGACGGTCTCTCATATTGGTTAAACCCTTATGCTTTTCCGACGCCTTGAAGGTCCATGATTGTTCACATAATGCCCTGGTGTCCCATATCAAGTTTGAGAAGCTTATAGGACTCCCTTAAGAAGATAGAGGCTATTGGCGCCATGGCGGGAGAACCTCAGTGGCGCCCGGTTAACAAAACACCGGGAGCGACAGGTGATTATTCTGAGCAGAAGAGAATGGATACAAGGCGCCCACACACACCAGTCTTCCTCTTGAATCCCAGGGGTAATATCCATGCACTCACTTTTCCCATTGATGATCAATCCCCGAAGTTATTTGGAACCGACGCCACGAATGTAAAAAGCTGCTGCCGCCTCAGCCTTCTTTTTCCATCGCCATCATACAAAGAGGGCAGTGTCGTCCTGCTTATCAATGCCACACCATCAGCTTACGTGGAGGAAGACAAATACAGTTACGATTGATTGGAGAGAGATTGTCAAGGACCGTACTCACTGCCAGAAGAATATTCTTAGTCCCCAGACACGTGTAACTAGGAGGATTATTTTATTTTTCTCTTTATTACGTAATTGAGA
Organism: Dionaea muscipula; assembly: GCA_028571145.1. Classification (NCBI taxonomy): domain Eukaryota; kingdom Viridiplantae; phylum Streptophyta; class Magnoliopsida; order Caryophyllales; family Droseraceae; genus Dionaea; species Dionaea muscipula. Next base: position 12,837 of record JAOWBR010149504.1, read on the forward strand.
GCCTATATAAGGGTTGTGAGTTGTAATCGGCAGTCAACCAAGGAATGAATTGAAACCCTAATTTCCCCATAATTATCTACTTCCTTTAGCCTTCCATAGCAGTAGCCATAGCTAGCAATTAGCTTCTTCTCCGTCGAGACTAGCTCCGAAAACTTCACTTTCACCTCCACTTTTCCACTCACCATCGAGACTACTCCGGTCGAGCTCCCCTGTTTTGCCGTAATCAGATTCGTCTAGTCATCGAGACCACTTTGATTATTCGGGTCCATTACAAGTTTGGTATCAAAGCTTGCATTACGTTCCAACTACACTTCCCTGAATTTGCTACTCGTGGATGGTCCGAACCAGATCCGGGAAGCATACCCACGATTCTGACTTAGTTCCGGCAACAATGAAAGTCACCATGGATGCACTGAAGACCATGTTTCAGGAGCTCTTAGCACAATCCGAAGAGAAGATAATGGGAAAGATCTCGGAGCTCAAGGAAAAAATGAGAGCAGAATGGAGAGATGATATGGGCTATTACTTGACAAAGGGTAAGTCCTCTGAAACTGAAAATACTTCGTCGGTCGTTGAACCACCATTACCCCAAAATCCTAATCCCTTACCCAATTTAATGGGGAATGTTCCATCCCCATCACCCAGACCAAACCCCATTACACTTTCACCCAATTCGTCATATCCCCATTGTCAAGTCCAAGCCCCTGTTTCAGCTACAGGGTACCGTCATAGTCCACAAAATCACCAAGAGACCCTGTTTCCACCACCGACGAACCATCCACCTCCGGCTTATTAACCACAAAACCCCCCTT
>JAOWBR010149515.1:0-13647 GCA_028571145.1 Dionaea muscipula
TACCTTCCACTGCTATCCGAACCGGTTCCGGATGAAAGACGACGTGAGATAGGGATCGCTTGGGTTAACAATTGTCACTTTGTCCAGATATTTATGCACCCTAATTATCCAGTCCTCCCAATATGGCCACATTGATATGAACACGCATCGTCAGGGTCATGAGGATGGATAGAAAAATATGACTTAGGTTTACGCTTGTGGGATGCACTGTTTGATGCTCGTAATTAGCATTCACTTTCAATGTATTGGGTGTTTTAATATAAATATGAATTGGGTTTACTGCTGTATTGGAGTTTTTTTTTAAAATAAAAAAAGATCAAACGGCCGTATACAGCCGTTTATATACTACATAAACGGTTGTGTACGGCCGTACTATTTTTTTTTAAAAAATAAAAAAGACAATAACGTTCGTATACAGCCGTTTATGGTAAAGTTAAACGGCTGTATACAGATATCATGAACGACGGTATATAACCGTTTAATTTTACCATAAACGGTTATATATTGCGGTCAGATTCAAAAATCCAAAAAAAAGTGAGGGATAAAAATGTTGGGCACGCCCCGGAAGAAGGGGGTGTGCGCAAAGTAACACGGAAAATTAAGGGAACGAGAGAATATATGTATGTACGGAAAGTAAAAGGGCGTCACCGTCTCTTCGCTCGCTGCCTCTCTCCAAAACCTCCATAGGCAGATTTTGGTCTGCCCTTTCAAACCGATTCTTCAGTCTCCGTCTTCATCCCTCTCTCACTCTCTCCCTGTTTCTCCATCATTTTCTCTCCGTTGCTGCATCCGCGACTCGAATTCCTGGATCAGCTCTTGGTTCTTCGCCTCGACAAATCTTGTCTACAGGTACCAATTTCTGACTTCGAATCATCGCATTTATTCTTTCGTTCTGAGCAATTAGGGTTTTTATATTAGGTCTTCCTTAGGTTTTTGCGCGTAGAGTACATTCCCTTTCATCATCTGGCTTCATTTTTCGTTGCTGTTTCCTTTTTTTATGATCCCGTGCGGGTTGGATTTATTAGGTAGGGTTCTGGTATTGGAAATCAAAATCCTTCACCTCAGGCAGGCTGTAGGGAACTTGAATAATTGGTGGAAATGGGAAATTAGTGCTTTCACATTGCGGGATGGACTTCATTTTCTATTTCCAGTATGTTTAGGGACGGGGACGGGATTAGAATGACTCATGAACATTTGAAGCCACTGTGGAGCTGGATGTTTGATCGGTAGTAACAGTGAGTAAGAACTGTCATCTAATTGTCTCACTAGGTGGGTGGAGACAATGAGTTAGAATTGTTATCATCTTCCATGATGGTTTTCGCTTTTCCATGAGGCAATGACATGAGTAATTCTTAAGGTTGGGAAGGAGAAGTATGCTGGAATCCTGGAAATGATGTGATGCAACTGAAGGTCGCCCATGCAAAAATAGGGAAAGTGATTCCAATGAAGTTCATAAAATCTAGGAGCTCCTCTTCATCTGAGATCTTATATACATCTCGGGTTGGGTTTTTCGTTGAAACTTGAAAATATAGAACTTACTCTTGCAACAAAAAGAGATTGTGTTCTATGATCCTCTCCTCAAGGAATGTGGCTTGAGCCACACCAGTATTCTCATGAATCATTGGATGACAATATTGGTGCTGCATATTATTTCAGCATGTTACGATTCTGTAGTCGCCTACTTCACTGGGGATTGCAACTTTAGGAAGGATATTCGTAGTTGTTGCATTTTCTGTTCTGAACATATTTTTGTCCTCAAAAATGAAAATAAAAATACAGTTCATTACTTCCTCTCACACCTCAGTGCAGCATGTTGAGGGGAGATGTGTAGCCATCTAGGCTACGGATTGGAACTTCTGCTGATTACATCTCTCTTTCTTTACCTGGTGGATGTTATGTTAATTAATCTCATGAATCTAAACAGAGCATTTGACTGAATGCTTGTAGATTGTCTCGTGGTTGACGGACCAGAATGGATCAACATGATGATGAATGTCATAACCGTGGTGAACCTGGAAGGCCAGACAATGAGGTTGTTTCTTTATTGCTAGTTTTACATTGTTGTTTTTCTGGTTGGCTGTTGCCATATCCACAATAGTTGGGGTGATACAATCATGCTTCTTCTTCTTCTTCTTCTACTTTAAACTCCATTTGGGAGACTTCGTGAAATCAATTATGTTATGCGGTGGAGCATTTATTTTCGTGAATTCTCTAAGTAATAGCCTATGCTCTATCAAGTTCTTTGAGCATGAAATCCTACCCAAGTGGAGGGTCATGAAAACTTTGCTTCTTGTGTAAAAGTCTTGTGTTGACATCTTTGCCTCACCATCATCATCATTTCCACAACCACTTCTCAATAAGTGGGGTCGACCACATCTATCTAAAGGGAGACATGCACACAATCTGACAAATATAATGCGCTGATTGTCGGTTATCTAACACGTATTGTCCTAGCCTAATCAAAAGATCAGGTTTGACCTAAAAACACTAATAATAATACTATTAGTAATGATAATAATAATAATTAGATATAGTAATATATATAGTAATGTGTTTGATTATGTTTGACATCTTTGCCTGATCTAAGGAAATCCATCCCTGGTTTTACTTTGCTATAAATCAGCTTTGTGTTGTTTCTTGCTTTGCCATTCTTGTGGGCTATGTATCTTCTAGAACAGATTTATCAAGTTCACAGTGATCTTTTTGTGTTGTCAATTTTGAACTTTGTTTTCAAATGTTAGCAATTGAAGTTTTAAATTTTTTTTGGAATATGCATCTCGTAATCTTTATTGTGATTGGAAATCCTCCAGCAGCGAAAAAAGTAGACACTTTTGAATTATGTTTTCCAGTTCTTTATTGTTATCCTATGCATTTTTTGATCCTAAATCAGATAATCACAACTTTAATGCTTTTGTTCTTGGTTGTCTTGGTCATGAAAATAGACTTGAGCTTTTAGTCATCAGTTTTATTTTTGTCTGATCAGGGAGTATTGGAATAACTTTATTATGGTATGGTATTTGTCTATTTTTTTATTTTATACTTGGTATTACAGGAGGCTGCTGCTCTTCTTGAGGAACTTAAGAAATCGATGGAAGCAAAAATGGCTCTTCGTCAGAGTAATTTGAATCCAGAAAGGCCTGGTAATTGTTCACATTTCTTCATTGTCATTTGAATTTGCATCTAACAGGACTGTTAATATGAAGTGGATAGATCAGCAATGATGTGAGGGGATGAATATAGTGTGTTGGCTGTCGCACAACCTTCTGTAATTCGTTAGGACACGACAAATATAGTGTGTTGGCTGTCGCACAACCTTCTGTAATATCTGCCTTATAAGCTGGGCTATTAAGCTCTGTAGAGCAACATCCTCTTAGTTTCATCTCAGTTAATGGTAGTTATTACCTCAGTGCTTACAGTGGACTTTTATTTCTTCGTTTATTTACATGAAGTAATGCATATCCTGCCGTTTGTTCCTTCCTGCAAACTCGACTGGAAATGATAGAAAGGTGTACATCATTTTGTCAATTCCTTGATGTTTTCTGTTATGAAAAAGAAAGAAACACTGTTGAGTTTCTATATCGTTGAGTTTCTCTTCAGGTCTTGTCGATTTTCATTTTCTCTAAATATTGATAATCTCTCTGTTCGTTCTAGATCCTGCTTTTCTCAGGACATTGGATTCCAGCATCAAGCACAATACAACCGTTATAAAAAAACTTAAACAAATAAATGAAGAACAGAGGGAAGTGTTGATGGATGAGTTACGAACTGTCAACATGAGCAAATTTGTGAGCGAAGCAGTGACAGCAATATGTGATGCCAAACTTAAAACTTCAGACATTCATGCAGCTGTTCAGGTAGCTGATATTGTTTGACCTGTCATTTTCATTTTTTCTTTTTCTATCACATTTCCATCTTGATGACCTGTTCAATTCGTATAATTTGTCTTATGCCATGTGCTTCTATTGCTTTTGTTGAACTGTAACGAGTGTCCTGTAATGTTTGGCTCTGTGTGTCAATATTATTTGAGAACTGACCAAAATGTTCCAAAAGTTAAAAGACTATAGATTGTAGTACTAGTTCTCTATTGTAGTCAGTCAATCATCATAATAGTGACGGAGGTTTTCCCTGTCCTTTGCTTCTCAAGGAAGCTCCACCATCAAGTGCTGATGGGAAGGGATGAGGGTTATTTTGGCTGCAGTTCACGTAATTAACATGCAACTGATTTTCTGTCAGGATAGTTAACATGCTACTAATTTGATGTCAGGTAATTGATAGGAAAGTTCTCGTTCCCTTGCCATCCTTGCTTTCTTTTTGCTTGGAGTGTTGTATTTGTTAGGAATAATTTTTAATAAGCTACTGATTATGATAGATTCTTGACTTGTCTCATATGCTCATAATTATGATAGATTGGAATTTGGTCTCATATGCTCATAATATATGCTGTCACATTATGACTTTAGAAATGTGATTTCTCGGGGGATCAAGGAGCTCTTTTTTTTTTTTCCAAATGTGATTACTGACAAGAATCCTCATCACTCCATTTCAAACCACTAATTGGTTCACCTGCTAGTATTTTACACTTCTTCTGACTCTCAATCTTCTGAAACTTCTCTAAACCTCTACCTTTTATTCTCAAAACTTTCGGATACGTGCAGCTGAACCCACCCAGTAGAAAATGACCGGATTGAGTTGAGTCAAGTTTCTCACTTTTGTATGTTTGGTGCTCCATACATTTTTCTTGGAAAGAAGTATTTTGCGCTAGGTTTATAGCATCTTTTCCTTATTGTCTGCTTGGAATACTTCTTGCGTTCAAGTCGAACTTTTTGGAGCTGGAATTCAAATAGGTGGTTTGGCAGATTCACCACCACTCATTAGTCATGGGTGAACTTTTTGCTTCATAATTTGTTTTGACTCGAAGACTGGAATAATCATGATCATTTTTTTCGCATCGCCATTGGTATATCTGACAGTCTGATCTTCCTCAGATTTGTTCTTTGCTTCACCAAAGATACCCAGACTTTTCCTCAAGCCTGACACAGGGTCTGTTAAAAGTTTTTATTCCTGGAAAATCCGTGGAGGACTTGGAGACAGACAAGAACACAAAGGCTCTGAAGAAGCGCAGTACTCTAAAGCTTCTTTTGGAATTGTACTTCGTTGGAGTTATTGAAGACTGTCACATCTTTACCAACATAATTAAAGATCTAACTAGTATAGAACAGTTGAAGGACCGAGATACAACTCAGACAAATCTCTCTCTTCTCTCTACTTTCGTCCGGCAAGGGAGGGTTTTTCTGGGACTTCCAGTTTCTGGACCAGATGTTAATGAGGAGGTGGGTTTCTTATGTACTATTTCCAGATTAATATTAATATATATGCTTAATCTTTCAGTCTTCTTTACTTTTTTTTATTGGACTTAGTTCTGTGCCACATGTCTTCTTGGTGCTAGTCTGTACATTTTGATATTCCTTTCCTGGCTCGATGCTACTTTTGAGAGTCCAATATACACTTTTGTGATTGAAGTTGTCAAACGTATAGTGCCATTGTATGGAGCAACTCATATTTATAAAATAACATGAGTTTTTGGAGACTCAATGAGATTCTGATGAATCATCTGGTTGTGGGTCTCCCAACTCACAGTGTACCTATACTAAGTGATATACTTCATCATATGACTGATATTCTTTAGCAGTGACATACTAAGTACTCCTAGAGGAGGATATAACAACGTATCTTATGCGATATTATCGTGATATTCCAGGACATTTTTCACTATGTTCAACAATGTAATCTCAATACTTTGCTTTATTTTTGTGATATATTGCGATATTGATGAAATTATCTGTGATTGTGAACCTTATCCTTACATTAAATATAGTTTTGCTTATGGAAAAATGCAAAAAATAAGAAGCAAAAGATCGCCAGAGAATACCTGTTTCTTATAATAAGAGAGTCCACGTTTTCCATCACTTGACTTTTACAAGTTCTGTTGTTGAGTTATCCAATCATCTTATGTGGCCTTGAGTTTGAAATTAGATGCCATTTGATACTGACAAGGAATCTGCTAGTGTAGTTTGACCATTGTCATGTGTCACTTCACTTGTCATCTATATATTTCTGGGTTGTATTATAGTTCTACTAGAACTCTGAAATTGATGAGAGACATTGGGATGCCATTCTCATTTGATAACAGATTTTTTAATTTTTGCTGCTAATCAAATGGCCATTGAGAATAATAACTATTTCCATGCAATGGGACTACGGCTTAAACAATCTACTTCCAGTTTGTTATTTATAAAACTGAGCGTATCTGTAGTTCTTCTGTTCGTTTTGCTCACTTCTTGGTGGCTTTTGCATACTTGCGGTAGTCCTATTGTGGATATTCTCACTCAACTCTAAATGCCATTAAATGTGTTGTTGCACAACCATCTGAATTCGCTCAGGTGTTAGAATCTTCCTTCCAATCCAAAGCCATGTGATGACTTTTTCCTGCAGATTTTGAAGGCCCTTAATATTGCAGCAGATCAGAGGAAGTTTTTCAAGAAGGCAGTTCATGCTTATTATGACTATGCAGTGGAGGTTCTTCAAGCTGAGCACTCTGTAAGTTCTTCTGTCTAACAAGTGTCTTACAATTCAACAATTTTTTTGTGTGCAGAAGACTAAGGCTATACTTTCTAATCCTGGTGCTAGATCTTATCTGTCTATGCGTATTTTTGAGCTTGTGTAAGAAAGAGAAATCCAAGGATAATCCTCATGGACTCTTCTGCTATATTTCATATGATAAGAGTATCTTCTTCTGTTATTTATCTTCCTGTATGATCTCCAATGGCATTTCTCTTTCATAATCCAAGAAAATTTTCTCATCGGCTTGCAGATTCCTGGCATCTAGTCATCCCTGGAGTTCTTTATTGAAAAGTAAACAATGGAGTTGCCTTCTAAATAAGGAAAAAGTCATTTTTGTTCTATATGGAAGGTCTAAAAATATTTCCAATGATTTGTCTACTTTATTAGGAGTTAGCTGGATTATTGTATTGATTATAAGTAATATTTTAATTTTTTCTGCTGAGTGTCATGGCAGGTTTTGTTGTTTGCTGTACTTTTGGAATGGTCTAAAAATATTTCTAATGATTGGAGTTAGTTGGGTTATTTTATTGATTATAAGTATTATTTTTATTTCTTCTGCTGAGTGTGATGGCAGGTTTTGTTGTTTGCTATACCTTTGCTTTATCATCTCTTTCTAATTATTTATCCTTTCTCTGCAGTCATTACGCCAAATGGAGCATGATAATGCTAAAGTATTGAATGCTAAAGGAGAGTTGAGCGATGATAATGCCTCTTTATATGAAAAATTGAGGAAATCTTATGACAATTTATATCGGGGTGTCTCCTCGTACGTCCTTTGCCAATTGTACTCCTGAACTGTTCTTTCCAAAGTGGTATATCACTGCACTCTATTTATACATTGTTCTCGCCGTAGTTTGGCAGATTCACTTGATATGCAGCCTCCCATAATGCCGGAGGATGGTCATACTACTCGACTTACAAGTGGAGATGACACATCTTCTCCTGTTGCTGGAAAAGAATCTACTGCCCCTGAAGCGGTGTGGGATGATGAAGATACCCGGGCATTCTATGAGTCCTTGCCGGACCTTAGGTTTGTGGTAGTAAGATTTCTTTCATGGTTTAATATTCTGCGTAGATTCTGTTAAATTGTTTTCCTCTTTTGGTGATTCAATGTCCTAACGATTTACGTATTGCTGTAAAGATCAGCAAGCAGCAACCCTTTCCACTAAGGCTGTACAGGTGGACAAAATTAGTTAGCTGAGGGAGGGAAGGGAAGCTGGAAAGAGAGCGATGAGAAACAATTTGCTAACCTAAATTCCTCAATTAGTTCCAAGGGCAATTTGGGAATTAATTATTTCATTACTTGTGTTATTTGCAGAGCTTTTGTGCCTGCTGTTCTTTTGGGAGAAGTGGAGCCTAAGGTTAATGACCAATCTGCAAAGGCACATGAGCAGCCAGCCGTAAGCATTCCTGGTTTTCTAAAAATATTTTTCTGATGGTTTCACATACATTATGATCTCAAATTATGGTTGCTTGGATTATTGGCAGGGCAATCATCATTCTTTACTCTTCAAAGATTATTTCTCTTCGTTTTGAACTTCATACACTGTCGCATCTAGAGTGATTTGTGCACAAATTGACATTAATTCTGCCAGTCGATTATGCTTTTTTCTTTTCATTGAAGATTGATGATTACTGAAAGTTTCTCTTTGTTTTTGCTGATTGGTAATGTCAATTTGTCTTGATAAACAACTTCATAATTGGTATTACCTACACATGTTTCAGTTCAATGTAATGCAGACTGACATGATTGGGATTTGGATTATGTAAACATTTTGAACTTTGGACACGTAATTTGGTGCACTCATATGTACAACTTGAAAGAGTATGCTTTTTGCTGGTAAATGATTAGATAAGAATTGAATGCGCTCTCATGCCATCATGAATTTAAATATACTCAAAGATTTTGTGAACGGCCTTGATGTTCTTAGAGGAAGCAGTAGCATCACTCTGTCGATGCTCTTCCCTTGGATGATATGTTGATTTACTTTATATTTTTGTTTGAATAAAGATATAATTTTTTTTGCATTTCCTTCTCTTATTTAAGTGATGAGCTTTTGTTGTTTCATTCAGGATGTAGCGTTTGAATTAGAGCAAGGTCAAACAGCTTCCCAGGATACTGTAGAGGTTTCTGCTGAATCTGTAGCTTCACTAGATGATTCAAAGACTAATGGGAAAGGAAAAGAAAAAGAAGGAAAGTGGAAGGAGAAAGATGACAAAGAAAGGGCCAAAGATCCCGACAAAGAGAAGGGTAAAGAGAAAGACATGGTGAGGAAAGGAGAGAGTGATAAGGAAAAAGTTAAAGGTCTTGAAGGGACTAGTTTTGATGCTCTATTGCAACGACTTCCAGGCTGCGTCAGCCGTGACCTTATTGATCAGTTAACTGTAATAACAAATGCTTCTCTGAGCTTAAATCTCTCTTTTTTTTTTTATCCTTGTCATTCCTATTTTCATGTGATTTTTGCTGTTTCAAGTTGTATCTTTACTGTGTAACATGTTTTCATTAGGTAGAATTTTGTTATGTAAATTCAAAGTCTAACCGGAAAAAGCTGGTGAGGGGCTTATTCAACGTCCCTAGGACATCTCTGGAGCTACTTCCCTATTACTCGCGAATGGTGGCTACACTTTCTACCTGTATGAAAGATGTCTCTGTCATGCTCTTGCAATTTTTGGAAGAGGAGTTCAACTTTTTGATAAATAAAAAGGTTTGCTTGCTAATGTAAATATATGTACTTGAAGGGAGACAGTTGTGCTTGATTACTTCTCTCCCCTTCATCTTAGGGATATGATAGCTTAGTCTAATGCTGTCTCACCATTGGTTTCAGGATCAAATGAACATTGAAACAAAAATCAGGAATATCAGGTTTATCGGAGAACTTTGCAAGTTCAAAATTGCACCACCTGGCCTTGTTTTTAGTTGTTTGAAGGTATGATTGTACTTGATATGACTTTTAATGATGTAAAGATTAATGTTTTCTCCTGAATGTGGTAGCTTTGTCCAAAAATTGGTCCTTGATTGGATGTGGAATACCAACTTTATTGTTTAGAAAGCTGTCCCTTTTGTTTTTGATGGTGGTAAATTAAATTGAAATTACGTGTAGCCTTCTCTGATATACTGTTTGATGTTTCCAAGTCAAACATTCAATCCTGCCGTTGTTCATGCCATTATTTCTCATCACTTTACTAGAAGTAAACTGGCTGAAATTTCGATTTTATTAATTTAGTATCCAAGTGTTAAAAGTTCATAAATTTGGTTCTGCACTGTATCCTTAATGAGGTGTCTGTATCTTTATCAAGGCTTGCTTGGATGACTTTAGTCATCATAATATTGATGTTGCATGCAATCTTCTGGAGACTTGTGGTCGCTTTCTTTACCGATCTCCAGAAACTGCTATGCGGATGGGCAACATGTTGGAGATTTTGATGCGCCTTAAAAATGTCAAGAATCTAGATCCTCGTCACAGTACTCTTGTAGAAAATGCTTACTACTTGTGTAAGCCACCAGAAAGACCTGCAAGAGTTGCGAAAGTTCGCCCTCCATTGCATCAGGTGTGCGCTGTTCTCTGCTTTCAATTGTTCTCTAATCTAAGTAGTGATTACTGACTGACGTTGACTACAATTCTGTTCTCTATGATCTGCAGTATATAAGAAAGCTGCTTTTCTCAGATCTTGACAAGTCATCTATAGAGCATGTCCTCAGACAGCTCCGTAAACTACCATGGACGGAATGCGAGCCATACCTTCTAAAGTGCTTTTTAAAGGTTCACAGAGGAAAGTATGGCCAGATACATTTGGTTGCTTCTCTAACAGCTGGTCTCAGTCGATATCATGATGAATTTGCAGTTGCTGTTGTGGATGAGGTAGAATTTCCAGATTACAAGCTTCTGTTTCAGCAAATTGGCTTTTTATTTTTACAATTTTGATTTTGATAAATTTCACCTGTTTGCTGCTTATTTTTGTATGAATTTGATCCTAACTTTTGATAGCTGCACGCTTGTTTGTTCCTGGCAGATTAATCCAAGGTTCTGTGCATTTTGAAACCATTTGGCCCATGAGCTCTAGCATTTTCCATGCTCTTGTTGAATAAAAAGTTTGTAAAGTTAATAGAAGCGGATAACTGTGATGCTTATTTGAATTTCATTTTTTATTACCAGAAGTTGACGCATCATCATCCTTCTATCATCAATAATAAACTCCATGTCCTTGAGTAAGTCCATCAAATTGGTAATGATAGTCAAGGTAGTCCTATTAATTGTTTTCAATTATCTAATCCAATCTGCTCCTTGCCACTATTTCAAAGCCTCATTTTAGGATATATGTTCCTTAATCTTTCATAATTGCAGGAGCATGTATTTTGTCACCACGTTACATAATGCTTTTGACTTGATACCAAGGTTATTCAAGGTGGCTACCCCAAGGGATAATGATACTTATGTAAGACTTGTAAGTCATTTGCTATTTGCCATGCGTAGCATGCAGTTAGTGGTTACGATAATGAACTAGAATTGCTACAGGGCTCCTAATTGGATTGAGCAGGAAGCCCATCTTAAAATTGGGAAGAAAATTGTATGATGTAGAGGATGATGTGTAACCGAGTCGGTGTTCATTTGACTACTCATTTTTCTGATAGTTGGTACCCTATAACTGGTTTATTTTTCTCGGGTGAGGTGAAGGAATATTGGAATCTGATATGAAAAGGAAAATATATAGGTCTGTTTATGATCTTTTAGCACCTGCCATTCTGTATTAGGTTTTAGGTGTGCTGTACTGCATCTCTGTTGACAATTGTTTTTGCTCCCTGAAGTTATTTATTTAGCTTACAACTATAGGTACTGGAGCAAATCAGGCGAGGTTTAGAGTTGAATGACTATGGGATGCAGCAATGGCGCCTGGCACACATGCGGTTCTTAGGAGAGCTGTACAACTATGAGCACGTCGATTCCTCTGTGATTTTTGAGACACTGTACCTGATCCTTGCTTTTGGTCATGGTACTGCAGAGGTACAATCTTACTTTTACTTAGATGCAGAATTTCCATGATAAATCTGCCTCAACTACTCATTGACTGTGCTAGACTGACTTTTTTAAAGATGCTAGGTCTGATATACTCGTTTCCATTGATGTAGTTGTGACAAAGCAAACTATAGATTTATGTATACATGCACAAGAATGTACAGTGTAGCATTGTTCCTTGGATTATGCTCTATGCATTCAATTATGAAGACCCAAGTATATAATGGAAGGTTGCATTTCGGCATCTCAGTTCATGTATAAATGGTGTTGCTGTTCATAGGAAAGTATAGTGCTTGAAACGATGAGTAGAGTTGATGCTTTTCATCTTCCTGAAACATCAAGGGAGGATATAGCAACGTATAATTGCATACTTCCATTGGAATGGGCCTTGCAGAACCATGCAATTGTTATTAGCATCTGAACCAATCGGAAGTTCGAGCTGCAATTTTTCTCTCCATTGGAGGAAAGAGTTGTTCTTTGTTAAGCCATGACACTTGCGTGCATGCCTCATCCCCCCTCCTATCCAACACTATTAATTTTCTAATTTTGCAGCAAGATGTGCTGGATCCACCAGAAGATTGTTTCCGCATCAGGCTGGTCATAACACTACTTGAAACCTGCGGACACTACTTTGAACGAGGTTCTTCCAAGAGGAAATTGGATAAATTTTTGATACATTTCCAGAGGTATATCCTCAGCAAAGGGCTTCTGCCTTTGGATATTGAATTCGACTTACAGGTGTGTCATCCATTCACATCCTTGATTTTTTTTTTTTTTGGCCACTTATGCTGTGGGATGAGAAACTTGGTGTCTCTAGGCTTGTTGAATGAGGGATGAATTGATCACTGATCCAATGTATCAAATGTTAGGTGAAAAAAAGAGTAGTTTAGTATAATACTAGCAAGATACCCTCTTTTACCATGTGAAATATTCCACCTGTTCCTCCCTATTGCTTGAGGTTTTAAACTGGAAAAACCCGATTTTGGTTAATAATTGAATCAGGTCTAAGCAAAAATGTTTACTCTTTAACTACAGAAAGAATGGAAATTTCAGAGGGGATGCATTGAAATATTGCATTAGGGAACAAAAATGACCTTTCTGCTTGATATGGAAACTTCACACGTGCAATTTCTGCAGCTTATAAAGCTGGTATACTCTCTAACTAGGAAAAGAGTAGACGTTTCAGAGGGATACATTGCAACATTGCATTAGGAACATACATGACCTTTGTGCTTGATATGGAAACTCCTAATATGTGTAATTTCTGCAGCTTATAAGAGCTAGTGTGAGGAGAAAGAGTGAAATGGATAGCAAATTTATCAAATAGAGGTTAATTGATAACACAAATAGAGAAAAAAGAAGAATTGAGAAATGGAGAATCCACAAGTCTACCGATGTGCGTCTTCATAAACTTTACTTGAACATCCATAAACATTAATTGGCAATGGGGTTCTGTTCTGGGCACCTGGAATTTGTCATGATCCTATTAAGTGGGATCTTTTGACACAATTTTATGACTGTGTAGCCATTTTTTGGTCATCTAATTAGAGGTGTCAAATATGCCATGCCGTGTCGTGCCGTTCAACTTGCGTATCGTGTCGTGCCGTGTCATGTATTTTCGTGTTTTTCGTGCCAATTTTACTTAATCGTGTCGTGTCCGGTCGTGTCGTGACATTGTTTGAACGTGCCGTGCTGGGCTATTTTACTTTGTCGTGTCGTGTCGTACCGTGTCATTTTCAAATAGTGTCATGTGGTGCTGGGCCTTTTACTTAATCATGTTGTGTCGTGTCGTGCCTTTTTGTTTACTTTGTCGTATCGTGTCGTGTCGTATCGTTTAACCTCCGTTACGTGTCGTGCTATCGTGTTATGTCGTGTTTCAAAAGTGTCGTGTTGGACCATTTCATTTTATCGTGTTGTATCGGGTCGGACTGTTTACTTTTTTTTATCAGCAAAAAAATAAATTGATTAGATAAAAAAGATACAATCAATATATCTATATAATATATGAGCACTT
>JAOWBR010149526.1:0-13645 GCA_028571145.1 Dionaea muscipula
ATATATATATATATATATATACACACAAATATACATACATACATATATATATATATATACAAATATACATATATAAATGTAATTATCGTGTGAGAATATATATGGGGAACTACTCCTATGACTATGAGAGCTCCTACTTATATGAGAACCACCCTTAAAATGAGAGCTTTAGTTTCCGTGAAGATCGCTACCAACAGTCAGGATTATAACGTACAGATTACTAACACATGTATTGCCGATATGTCTCAAAATTTTCTTTTATTTGTTTTCTCCCATGTTATAATCTTGGCAATTGGTTGAAATCGAAAGGTTGAAAATCAAAGAGCTCATTTTAGACGATGCACATATGAGGAGGTGTTCTTATAAGAGGAGCACACTATATTTATGTTTCTCATTATATGAAGAGATTCCCCTCAGAAGACATCTTGGAACAAACACAATTGTGTACAACAAATATAATGAAGCACACAAGAGAAAGATCAAACAGTTGGATTGATTCCTTTTTAGTCATGATCGTAAAGCTCGGAATTGTTACATCCATAAATTGAGCACAAGCTCTGATATCAATTGTTGACTAATTGGCTTACCAAGAGATGAATGAAATTTTCACACCGTAGAATGTTCCTATACAGTTTTAACCAAAACTTTAAACAATTACAGTTCAAGTTTAATGATATTCAAGATAATCAAATACTTCAAAATAGATAGGGATTTTTCTGAATGAATAATCGGTCCCCACCATATACGTTGAGTACATCAAGTTTCACGAAGTAGAGTGATACCTTCTTTTGCCTATGTTTGTAGCTGACCACATATGCCCTGCAAACACTAGGGCAAATATCAATTCTAGTGATGATTGATATACATTCTACGTGGCACAATTATATAAGAACTAGTTTTGGTTAAAGAAACAATTCATATATAGAAAACTTATACCGTAATTAAATCTCTACAAATTAATAACATAGGGATAAAAATTAAAAAAATTATTAATTAATCACAACAACAACAACAACAACAACAACAACAACAACCCAATAGGACGATTTTCTAAAGCATTTAATTTGTTTTTTTTTTTTTGAAATTTATCGAATAATCATGATATTATGTAATCGATATTGTTTTTTTAAAGCATTTAATTATAGAGTTCTACTGATGAGCAAATTATTAAGAGTGCCATGGAGGTAATGATGAGAAGATTTAGTTGAAGAAGATAGTTGTGTAAGGATGCATATGTGGCGTACATATACACATCAAACAATAGATTACATAATTTTCTTTTGCAAAGCGAGCATTATGCAAGAGATTCTTAATGCACAAAGAAAAGTAAGAGATGAGGTTCAAGATAATATCAATTTCAAGAAAAATAAGTTAGAAATGAGGTACAAGATTATATCAATTTCAAGAAAACAAGTAACATTAGAGTCACATTTTACAAAATCATCCTATTGGGTCATGTATGCATATGATTTTGATATATATTATAAGGAGATTATTCATTTATGTATCTAGTGGGACCTATGTGCTTTTGTTGAATTGTAGTAGTTTATAAATTTATCAAATTATTAATTTACCCCATTAGTCTCGAGTGAGGACCCACCATTTTTGTTATTTAATCAAGGTTATTAATTCATAGAGAATTATTGTATCGAGCTTATACTGTATTTTTGGAAGTCTTGCATGGTTTATTTCATTCCTTTTATATAGGATTTTCCCTGCCTCTTCCTATAGCACCTATTCAAAACATCATCCTCGACACAACACCACCTTTTCCTTTTCTGGAATGTAAGGCATACCTTTTCAAGGTACTCATACTCCATCCAAACAATTCTTATTTCCCCCTCGTCTCATGGTATTTTAAGAATTATTCAATTCTAGCAACCTTTTTTGTTTTTTCCCCTTCAATCTAGAGGAACTTAAATTATGATATATGTCATGTTGCATCAATTTTCATTTTTCATTTTTTTATCCTTGATACTATAGCTTGCAACCCAATGAGGGATCTTGTCATGACCCAATGCTCACCTGTTAGAAGAGATAATTAGATACTCACATAGTTGAACAAACACCAAGTGAAATTCTATCTAGAAGGTTTGAACCTATGAAACTAGTTAATCGATTTATGTATTGTGTTCATTCATTCACACTTATTTTTTCTGGAATAGCATCAATCCTGCACCCATCTCAAGGTTTATTTATTTTAAGAATTTTTTACTTGCCTAGTTATCTAGTGTTTAAGTATTTGTCTTTTTGGTTGTGATCTCCCCTTGACTATTGTTGTATATAGTGCACAATATATTTTCTCATTTTGCTACAAGGAATGAATTGGCTAAGAAATTTCTATTTTAAGTACTTGACATTTTCAAGCACATAATTTTTTTGACTCCTGATGCATTAGGTCCCCAAAAGAAATTAGAGAGCTTGCTGTCTCAATCAGGCAATAAACATTGTGCGGATTGCGGGTCTCCAGATCCCAAATGGGTGTAAGTAAGATCTTTTATGCTTATGAAAGTTTCTGTCTAATTTTGTGAAATTTGAGACGTGTTATCAACTTATCATAACTAAAGTTATCTGCAGAAATAACTATTGATTAGAGATTGAATGATGAGATAATGTCTTGAGTGATTTAGGAAATCTTCGTTGGGTCAGAAATGCAACCATGCTGAAATAACAGTCATATGGTTTAATGGATGTGATTAGATCCGTTTTGTTGTACGGGACATAGTGTTGGCTGATCAAGAAGAATCACGTATAACGGATGGCGGTGGCAGAGATGTGTATGCTGAGATGGATGTGCGGTGTTATTCGAAGGGATAAAATAAATAGTGTGGAGATTCGTAGGCAGATCGGGGTGATATCGGTTGTTGATAAGATGTAAGAGGGACGTTTACGTTGGGCGGATCACATATGACGAAGACTGCTAGATGTGCCTGCTAGAAGAACGAAATTTATTATGTTAAAAGGTAGGAGAAATAGGGGACAGTCGAAGAAGACGTGAGATGAAGTGATTCATTCATACGGACCTTACCACAACAAATGTTTTATACCAAACGGATTGGAAAAGGATACATGTGGCCAATTCCACCTAGTGTGGAATGAATCAGATAAGTTAGTTAGTTAGTTAGTTAGCTGGTTAGTTAGTCCGTTAGTTAGTTAGTTAGTGATTGAATCATATATTATTTTACACTATTATATATAGGGGAGGGTTATATAAACACAACTTTTGACACACTTTTTTGGAATGTTTTGAGACGATTTGAATCGGTAGATATGTTTAAAATATGTTTTTAAGGATTATCATTGAAGATATCGTCGAAAAATAATGCTGAAAAGGGCTTTATTCGGACGCTTTTTGATACAATTTGGGCCGATTTAATATATGTTACACAACTTTTTTTGAAATGAATTGTGACGATCTGAACCGTTGGATGTGTTCAAAATGTATTTTTATACCGGAATCTGAGATGTTAATGCATTAACTCTAAGAAGAAAAAACGTCGAAAAAATAAAAACTCTATAGAAACCTGAGTATATTTGGTTACAATCAACCTTACCGAAAACCGAGGTGTTATTGCTATCATTTTTAGGATATTTTGAACACATCCAACAGTTCGGATCGTCAAAAATCATTTCGTATATCATACTTCCTTTATAGTGCCAAAATCGGCCCGAAAAACAATCGGATTGAGCCCTTTCCGATATTGTTTTTCAACGATTTCTCATGTACACCCTTAAAAACACATTTTTAACGCATCTACCGGTTCGGATCGTCTCAAAACATGCTAGAAAAAATATGTCAAAAGTTGTGTTAAAAGTTGTGTTTATATAGCCCCACCGTTATATTTATTGTTATCTATTATTGTATATTGCTATATATTATTATATATTATATTATTTTGCTCAAATCTAATTTTGATTTGGGGCAGTGAGTGTTAGGTAGCCGACAACTAACGCATTATATTTGTTGGATCTTTTATGTTTGTGTTCTTATGAATTATGTACGGCCGATCCCACCTAATGGGATTTATCTTGATGATGATGATGATGATGATGGTTTAATGGAGTTTATGGTGGTCAGATATTTTGCTTTATGAATCGCATATGTGGTTTGAGTATCTTGGTTGTCGTATGTAGTGCCATAGAAGTCATTACTAGTCAGTATAATCATGTGTGATCAATGTTCTTTGACTTGTAACTGATTCGCTATGCATTATTGTCAGTTCTACTGATGTAGAATTGCTGAAGATTCTCAACTCAACTCAACACGGCTATTTCCCGTTGGGTGAGGTCGGCCGCACGTATCTTAGGATACATGTACACAAGATCCAACGATTTTAGAACGCTGACTGTCAATTACTAACATGCATTGTCATAACCTAATCCAAAGACTTGGTTAGAGCTAAATATAACAATATACAAAAAATATATTGCTGAAGATTCCTAAACACAAATTCAATGCCATATGAACTATTCCTTTTCTTATCTTCGTCCTGAGAAGATTGTTGTGGATGTAGATTTATCTCAATGAAGCATCAATAAGCCTCTATGTGACCTACCTTTATCTCCTATTAGATTTTCTTCATGATTCTTCCTATGCTTATAGTGTATCATCTATTAACATGGCACTCTACTCCTTGGGAATTGAAAGGGTCTTCTTTGACTCCAACAGCTTTTGGGGTAGAATGGATCTTTGAAAGGAGTCGGCCATCTTATAACTGCTATTGCAATTTTAATAGATATGATTTCGAGAGAGAACAAAAACCATTTCAGCATTATAGTGCTCTCATTGAAACTCACCTATGGTCGCATCAACAAATGGATCCATTTTGCGACTTCATCAAGTTTGTTCCGCCAACGTGTCCTTGAAGTCTCGAACAAGCTTGTTAATACTATGCATTGAAAAATTCAGACCTGAAGTATGCATTAAAATCTTATTTGACTATGGCCATAATGAGGTCACCTATTATTGAGCCTTGCTACTACCACCACTCGCTTATTTCATGCCACCACTTTTTTTTTATTAAAAAAGTTCGACAACCAATGTCGAACCGTTTGACAGTCTTTGTCAAACGGTTTAACACTAATTGTCGAACATTTTTAATAAAAAAATAAAAAACAGTGGTATGAGTTAAAATTTTGGTACCTTTAGCAGCTTCCCTATTGTTGATTGCTGAATGATGTAGGGTAGATATTCAGACTTCTAGTGCTTGGTCACGTTGGTCAACATTTATATGATTTATCTGTTTCCAATCTTGTGTAGTGTATTGTGCAGATCTCTAGGTGTTGGAGTATTTATCTGTATTAAGTGCTCTGGTGTACATAGAAGCCTTGGAGTGCATGTGACAAAGGTAAGATAATACATACTTAGTGGCCTCCCAACTAACTATGGCTTGTGGAAAATTAGTCGTGTACTAACCATGCATCTATGAAACCGATGTGCAACATCCTACTTTTGTTTTGGATCATGTTCTAGTTTATTGTTTATAGTTGTTTATTAGTATGCTTTATGCTTTATAATGGAGCATGGAATCTTGTTAGTCTCTACTGGATACGTTGTATATGTAGGCTGATTAATCTTTTGCTGCGTTACAGGTTTTATCTGTGAATTTGGATGAATGGACGGAAGAACAAGTCAATGCTCTAGCAGAGATGGGTGGAAATCTTGTTGCCAACATGAAATATGAAGCATGCATCCCAGGAAACTTGAAGAAACTAAAACCAGATTCCTCTATAGATGACCGATCTGATTTCATAAGGTGAAATATTGAGGGATTTGTGTCTCTATGGAGAGCTTCTGCATGGAAAAATTATGCTATTTTGAATTGCATTCAGGCTAATCTTAATTACATAGCTTTTTTTAATTGATCAGGAGAAAGTATGAGCAGCAACAGTTCATGAATTCTGATGAAGAGTTTTGCTGTCCATACCCGCGTCCATCCAGTTCATACCATAGTCGTTCGAGCAATAACCTAGGTGCAGCTGTTGACAAGAAACATTTTGAGAAGCAAGCAACCAGTATGAGACTGCCGGGTCTAGGACATGCGTTTCGCAACAGCTGGAAGCGAAAAGAATCGGATTGTAGATCCTCAAAGAAGTGCAACTTATCGGTAATCACTTAGATTAGCTGGCTTACTCCCGGTTTTCTTCTATATTCACTTTCCATTCTATCGTAAATTTTCCAGATGGTCTTTACAATATCTTTCTTTCTGCAGTCTGGTTCATCCATGATAATGAATTGAATTAACATCTCTTGTTGCCTTGACTCTATGATAAACATTTAATTTCTCCTATTCAAATACGTAGACCGTATTAAATATATTTCATCGTTCTTGTACCACAAGATTGATCTTTTGGTTTAGTTGGTTCCATCAACATGGTATCAAAATAGGTGTGACCAAAGGTCACGGGTTCAAATTCTACGAATACGACTCTATTTACTCAACACTTGGTATGAGGAGGTCAATATACAGTCCATGCTATAAGTCCAAAGAGACATTTGCATGGGGGTGTGAAATATATTTCATGAGCCTTCTTCTATAAAATTGACCTTATGATAGAGTTGGTTCTTTGATAGACCGATCATCATCATGTCTTTCACTTTTTTTCCTATTTGCTTTGCCCCTTGAATTCATTTGTAAACCCAGTTGGCCTTGTCGATTACCTTTTTTGCAGCTAGGAATGATAGAATTTGTTGGACTAATCCATGTTAAAGTCCTTAAAGGCACTAACCTAGCAGTCCGGGATATGGTGACCAGTGACCCGTATGTCATCATCTCATTGGGTCACCAGGTAAGCCACTCTGCTGTTGACTAATCAGGTGCTTTATTAGAAAAAATACTATTTCTGGTAATGTTTGTGAAACTTCTTGCAGTCAGTCAAGACACGTGTTGTGAAAAACAACCTGAACCCTGTTTGGAATGAAAAGTTGATGTTATCAATTCCGGACTACATCCCTCCATTGAAGTTGGTGAGTTTAATTGCGAAGGAGATAATAATGTAATGTTCCTCAAGCAACCACATGCCTCGCTCAACTTAGTTAATTCGTTTTTATTAATTGCTTTGTTGTCTTTGCAGAATTGTAGCCTTGATAATTTTGCAGATAAATTTCTAGTTAGCAACTATCTGATATCATAATTCCATTCCTTTCCCTTGAATATGGGCTTTGTGTGATGCCTCATGTGGTAGCAACTTAGGAGACAATGACTCGCCTAATCAAAACCACAGCAAGCTATTAGAAACATCTCAAGGAACCTCTGCATTGGTGGATGTGTTGCAATTGAAGATTTCTAGCTGAAAGGGCAATATCTGAAAATGCCACGAGGTCATGATTATCTCATTTTCTTGGTTATGTTAACCACAGTCATGGTCACTTGCAGCTTGTCTATGATAAAGACACCTTTACAACGGATGACTTCATGGGGGAAGCCGAAATTGACATACAACCTCTAGTCTCCGCTGCTAAAGCTTACGAGAGATCTTCAATTCATGAGTCGATACAGCTTGGAAAGTGGGTTGCGAGTAAAGATAACACACTGGTAAAAGATAGCATTATTTACCTCAAAGATGGGAAGGTAAAGCAGGAAATGTCCATCAGACTACAGAACGTGGAAAGAGGGGTCCTTGATCTTGAGCTTGAATGTGTACCACTCACGCAGTAGGCGAGTAGATTAACTATAATTCACCTTGCGCTTCCATTGGAGCTATATATGTTGTTCACTCCGGGGGAAATGGCTCACTATTGTTAGTGTACTGCTTGTGAAAGCTTTCCATCTCGTCCTGTATCACATTACTGTGCCTATGAGAATGTACAAATGTCTGTAAATCCAATGGGACTCCTGCTTTTCTTCTGGTTATTTGGAATCATTCTTGTAACGATGTGGACTTCTTACTAATGCTAGAAAACAGGTTTTTGGTGGTACATTTGTTTTTGTTTTCCTTGGTCAGGATCCTCCCTACATATGGAGGCGTCAATCGTAGTAGAAGTTGAAAGTTATAAAACCTCATCAACACAAGAACAATCGCATGATTGACAATGGAAAATTTGGGCTTATGTTAAATAATATACTCCATTAATGCCTCAGACTCTGATAATTGCCAATTGTCTCTTCGACTTCATTCTCACCTACAGCACAAATGAAACTCAATGCTTCAAACAACTTATCTGTTGTAACCCCTGTCTCCAAAGGGTTACAAAATCGGAGCGCAACACAAATGCTACGCCACCGTATGGAACACAATTGAAACAAACGGAAATCGAAACCCCAAAATGACAAATAGGGAAAATAGGCACAAAACAAATAATGATGGTAGCAGGAGAATCAATCCACTAGATCAAGAGTGAATACAAAGAGAATCCAACCCAAAGAACCCCTAACAATGACAAAAGTCGGAACTTTTACAAATCCGATAAAACTCTAGCGGATCTAAAAGAAAGAAACCACTAACAGCTGGATGGAGAACAACAAATTGAAGCCGACGATCCCGCTCTGAACGATCTCCAATTACTCTTCCAGATGATCTCTGCGTCACAGGATGCTTCTAAACCCCTTCTCTGATCTCCTTCTGATGTCTCTAATGCTCAAAATGAAGTGACGACCGAGAACTAAACAAATCGGGAAATAAACAAGAATTCTCGATGGAAAGTCACCGTCAGCACGGTCGTGCCCACAGGCAGGGCTCGTGCTTAGCAGACTTGTGCTTCTCCACGCTGCCCGAAACACGACTGTGCCCACAGGCACGACTAGGCAGCCTCGCCTGTGTTTACCACTGGTCTGGAAGTGCACAAATAAAACGCCCAAGCACAGGTGTGTCCACCAACACGGGCATGTTTCTCCCAGATAGAACACAAAGGAGCCCAACTATGCTTCTGAGCATGGGTGTGTCCAACTCAACCACGTCACGCTACAAAAAACCACAAAATGCACCAAAACGTGCACACGAGGAATGGAAGTCGCTCCAAACCTCACAAATCTTCATCTCGACAACATTCCGACCAAACCACCAAAACAAAGACAACAACAGCAACATCCAACTAAAATAAAACAAACAAACGGCAAAACGCCATAAACGAGCCAAAGCTCACAAACGCTCCAACGAAGCCAAATCAAGCCAAACAAGGACGAGCGTCCACCAACTCAACACAACGGGAAAATACAGAAGCCACCCAAGCCTTCGTAAAATATCAGCAGGATTATCCTTCGTCCCAACCTTCGCCACCTCAATATCATCAGCACGTACATGAGCACGCATAAAGAAGAACCGAACATGAATGTGCTTAGTCCGCTCGTGAGAGCGCTCATCTTTAGCAAGATAAATAGCGCTTTGGTTGTCACAAAATACAACCTTCCTCAACCGAGGAACACCCAAATCACCAAGGAACCTGTGCAACCAAATGGCTTCCTTCACCGCCTAACCCAATGCAATCAACTCAGCTTTCGCCATAGACAAAGCAACAATACGCTGCAAGTGAGCCTTCCAACTAACAGTAGAGCCATAAATAGTGAATACATAACTAGAAATAGAAAGGAAAAGATCAAGATCACCAACAAATTCAGAATTAGAAAATCCCACTACCTGGCCCGAGTTATCCACACCCCGATCAAACAATAAACTAAAATCAGAAGTACCACGAAGGTACCTGAGGATCCACTTCACAGTTGCCCAATGTGTCTTTTCGGGATTAGCCATGAACCGGCTAACAACACTCACAGCGTGAGCCAAATCAGGACGCGTGCAAACCATCGCGTACATCAAACTCCCAACAGCACTTAAATAAGGAACCTGCGCCATATAGAACTCCTCCTCAGAACCATCTGTTGGACAACATGAAGAAGAAAGCTTGAAATGAGAAGCCAAGGGAGTAGAAACAAGCTTCGCATTCGACATTCCGAACCGAGCCAAAACCTTCTCCACATACTTCTACCGCGAAACAGAAAATCTACCACAAACCCGATCACAACTAATCTCCATCCCCAACAACTTGTTGACCTCACCCAAATCCTTCATATCAAACTCACAACCAAGCATCTCCTTGACAGAAACCACATCCTTAATGTTCTTAGTAGCAATCAAAATATCATCAACATATAGCAGTATATAAAAACACGAGAACCATCATCTAAATCCCGCAGATAAACACATGCATCATATTCGCTTCTACGAAATCCACAACTAGTAACATAAGAGTCAAACCTCAAATACCACTGATGGGGAGACTGTTTCAGCCCATGCAAAGACTTTCTAAGCAGACAAACACAATCCTCCTTACTAGGAGTTACAAATCCCTCTGTGTCATGTAAATCTCCTTCTCAAGGTCCCCATGAAAAAAATCAGTCTTCACGTCCATCTGATGAAGCTCTAGATCTTGCAGGGCAAGAATAGATAGCAAAACTCTAATAGAGGAGTACTTCACAACAGGAGAAAATATATCATGATAATTAATCCCCTCCTTCTGACTAAATCTCTACGCCACCAGGCGAGCCTTGAACTTAGGAGCACTTAAACCCGGATCAGCTTCTTTCACCTTGACAACCCACTTACATTGAACCAGCTTTCTCCCCTTGGGAGGTTTCACCAACTCCCACGTACAATTCTTAACCAACGACTTCATCTCCTCCTTCATAGCCCTAACCCAACCAGCAGCATCGGTTCCAGAAATAGCATCACGATAGGAGTCGAGCTCCTCATACTCAATCTCCTCTGCTACCGCCAATGCATAAGCAACATTAGTCCAAGAGCCATACCTCTCCGGAGGAACGATGGTGCGCCCGGGTCGCCCTTGCGCAATACTATGAACAACAATAATAGGCCCTCTAGCCTGGGTGTGTGAACTATTATCAACCTTATGAACTGAAGCTAGCGACTCAACCTCATCTACGTGTTTAACTATAGCCCCCTGCTGATCCCCAACTGTGATTGTAACTGACTGATCATTTGTAAGAGAAACTGAATGATCGGACTGAACTGCCTCATCAGTGGGAACGGCTGGAACACGCTCCACCTCAAACTGAACTTTCTTCAGCACCTCAACCTTCTCAACATCAATTATCACATCATCACCACCTCCACCTGAAGTGGGAACATCACCAACTGACTGTGCCCGTGAAGCTATGATCGCCTCATCAAACGTCACATCACCACTAACGATCACCTTAGGGCAACCAGACTCTTTGCACCACAAACGGTACCCCTTCACGCCAACACCATATTCTAAGAGTACACAACGAACCGTTCTCGGTTCCAACTTGCCCTTGTTCACATGAGCATAAGCAGGACAACTAAAAACACGTAAATGATCATAGGACGGAGTCTTACCAGACCAAACCTCCTCTGGTGACTTGCAATCAATAGCTGTAAAGGGAGACCTGTTCACCAAGTAACATGCTATAGAAACAGCCTCAACCCATAAACTCTTCGGTAACTTGGCATGGGAAAGCATACATCGAGTCCTCTCCATCAAAGTTCTATTCATCCTCTCCTCCACACCATTCTGCCGTGGAGTATAAACTGTGGTGCGATGCCGGACAATACCAGCATCCTTACAAAACGCATCAAACTCTCCCGAAAAGAACTCCAAACCATTATCAGTCCTGAGCACCTTCACTTTTCTCTCAGTCTGATTCTCAACCATAGACTTTCACTCCTTGAAAGTCACAAAAACATCAGACTTGTTCTTCAACAAATAAATTCAAACCTTCCTGTTAAAGTCATCTAAAGTGACAAAAGAGCGAGCACCTCTAGCAGAAGGAACTAGAGATAGTCCCCACAAATCAGAATGGACATAATCAAGAATGCCCATGGTAGTGTGCTGTGAACGACTGAACTTCTTCCTCGTCTGCTTGCCTAAAACATAATGCTCACAAAACTGAAGCTTTCCCAACTAGACATCAACAAGTAAACTACGTCGGCTCAGTTCCAACATACCCCTCTCTGAAATAAGGCCTAATCGCCAATGTCATAAAGTGGACCAACCATATCCATCAGAAACGAAAGAATCAGAAGCAACCAAGGTAGAAACTGTAACCATACCTGAGTCCACAACTGTGCTACCAATCAAGTGATAAAGATTTCGGACCTTACGACCCTTCATAAGAACATGGCTCCCCTAGGAAAGCTTGTAAACTCCACCTTGACCCGAAAAGCCTGTACCCTTGATCATCAAGAGTACCCAAAGACAGAAGGTTCTTCTTCAGACTAGGAACATGACTAACATCAGTTAAATCCATAACCGCTCCATCACACATCTTCACTTTGACTAATCCCACACCAACAACTTTACATGCAGAGTCATTTTTCATGAAAATGAAAGACCCATCTGAAACGACCCTGTACGAACGAAACCACTCCCAATGAGGCATGTGAAAAGAACAGTCGGAGTCAACAATCCATCCGGTCCTGAAGTTAATAGCAACCATACAAATGCTAGGAGTCGTAAAACCAACTCTGCACTGAATCACATCTGGACTCTGAGTAGCAATCATCAAGTCAGCATCACTATCAACATCACCATCAGAATCCTCAACTACAACTAAATTACCCTGCTTGTCATCCTCGTCATCTGGAGCTTTTCCCTTGCCATTCTTCTTCTTCTTCTCAACGAGCTTCGGACACTGTAGCTTTATATGCCCAAAGCCTTTACAATAGTAGCACTGCACTTTACTTATATCACAGTTCCTAGAGGCAGAGTGTCTCTTGCTCTTCCCTCTACTCCTACCACAACCACTGTGGCCATCACCCATCTATTTACCATGCACAAACAAACCCTGATCACCAGACTGTGATGAGAATTCTTCCTCTATGGTTTTCTTCATAATGTCCTGAGAGATCAACTGCTCCAAAACCTTCTTGTAATTCGCATCCTGCATACAATGTAAAATCTAGTCTCTAATTAGGGAGTAAGCAAGAGCTAATCGGGCCAACAACAGAGCAATATTCATCTCATCATCAAGCTGAAAACTCGTGTTAGTCAAATTCCTCATTGCATGGTTGAACCTATGAACATATGCTTGCACGGGCTCACCCTGCTTCATTTCTACCTTGAATAGCTGCATCAATAGATACATCTTGCTGTAGATAGACTTATCCATGTAAGTCTCTTCCAGTTTTTTCCACAATAACTCTGTTGTCTTCTCATCCTGCACACGCCTCAGTACATCATTGGACAGAGCAAGGCGTATAGTAGCTAACGCCTGCTGGTCTATGGTAACAAATTGTAACACCCCAACCCGAGTGAAACAGGTGATAACCCGTGAAATCGATCCACGGATCATTGAAGTCTATGAGACCAAAACAAAACTTAACAGAACACAAAGCACGCAAAATAGGTATCAATATAAACAACTGAAATAAAACATGAAACACTTCAACTAACAGGAGTTACGACGTATAGGCATCATATCAACACACAAGCCTGTCTGTCACTATCTCAAAACATGATAACAAGGTGTACATAATGTTGAGTGTGTGAAAACACGCTCTACACATTCCTAAATTGGTTTAGAATACGATTATATTATGTTAGTCACGTGGGATTTACTTTATATTCTTATTTTGATGCACGTGACCATGTTAAGTGATTTATGGGTTTAATTGATTATTTTGCAGGTTTAGCTGCATTCGGGACTTCATGGATCGGGTTTGGAGCCTT
>JAOWBR010149537.1:0-13644 GCA_028571145.1 Dionaea muscipula
AATTGGATTTGGACTCGACTGGGCACGACCCCCAAACATAAGAATGAACTAATTGAAATGGAGTGGAAGCTCGTTTCTGAATTCTAGACAGATGTAGGACATGATGATGTTTGACAAATTGACAGGACTTACAAAACAAATTAGACAAGGTGTGGACCTCTGGACAGAGACGCTTAAGACTAGACAGCACCGGATGCCCGAGACAACAATGGAGCTGGTATGTGATAGTAGAGATGCTTGGACATGCAAGAGTGGGTGATTGGATTAATGGGACGCCAAAATAGCCTCCAAATTAGCCTCCAATCCTAGGCCATTGGATGATGGGTAAATCAATGGCCAAGATTAAATGATCATTTGGGCACAATCAACCCTATCGTAACCCAAGGGGTTAATGCAATTATTTTTTATTGCATTTTGAACATATTCAATGATTGGATCGTCCATAATCATTTCGGATATGGTACTTTCTTTATAACGTGAAAATCGGTCCAAAATAGTCCAAAAAATGTCTGGATGAACCTCTTCCGGCTCTTTTTTTCGACAAAAAAGAGTCATCCCATATTTTTTCATTTTCTACACATCCACCGTTTCGGATCATTATAAGTAGTGTCATAAGTAGTGTTCATATAACTCCATCGATGTGTGTGTGTGTGTGCGCGCGCGCGCTCCCTACTCAATAATGCCTCCCCCCTTACTCGTTATCCGGCTCCATCATTTCCTACCCAACTCCATCGACCATCTCCTTGATTTCTTCCGTGGTGGTGCTCCTTCATCATCTTCGATTTCTGCTCCTTCATCATCTTTAAGTTCCGCTTCGATTTCGATTGCGATGGTGGAGTTCCTCCTCCTCCTCCTCCTCCTCCTCGATTTCGACTGCCATGGTGGTGCTCGAGTTCCTCTTCGATTTCAACTGCCATGGTGGTGGAACTCGAGTTAGGGTTCTTGATGGAGTTCCTCTTCGATTTCAACCATTCCTCCTCCTCGATTTCAACTGCGATGGAGTTAGGGTTGTTGATTTTTGATTTTGATTTCGACGGTTGTTCTCGACTGGTGATTGATTTTTGATTTTGATTTTGATTTTTTATTTTGATTTCAACTGATGGAGTTAGGGTTCTTGATTTTTGATTTCGACTAGTGGTTGTGGTGGTTGTGGTGGCGGTGGGCTGGTGATAGTGGTGGTGGCTGGCTGTGGTGGTGGTGGTAGAAAATTATCCGGTATTCCATATCCACGAATCAAACAAGGTTGAAAAAAATAAGACATCAGTATAACTAATCCTCCATTATTACAATCCCCTCCTTATCCCTCATTATTCCATATCCTTTATTTTCTAATCCTGCAATCAAACACCCCTTAAGGCTCATAACTCTAATATATATCACAACAAAGACTATGAATTATATTTATCTTAACATCCTCACCAACAGACACAGACTGAGATGGATGAGAGAGAGGATGAAGACATAGATGAGGAAAAGAACGGGGTAGTCTGATCAAATGTAACATCAACACACATAAAAACGTCGCACATCAGGACAATTACACCTATAGCCCTTCTGAGCATGAGAGTAGCCTAGGAAAATATATATTAAGGATTTAGGGTCAAGTTTGGTGAGAGTAGGACGGATATCTCGGACATAATAAGTACATCCAAAGATACGTAAAGGAAGAGGATGAAGGGGATGTAGAAAGGTGTCGGAGAATAAGTTACGAAGAGGAATCTCCCCTTGTAGAACAAAGGAGGGCATGCAATTTATTAAGTGGGCAGCTATCGAAATAGCCTCACTTCAAAACATCTTGGGCACTCATATAGAACATCAGGGCTCGGGTCATTCTAAGAGGTGGCGATTGTTACGTTCAGTAACTCCATTCTGCTGTGGGGTATCAGGACAAGATGACTCATGTAAAATCCATGAGTGGTCATAAATGTGGTAAAGGAAAATGAGAAGTACTTCCGGGTATTATTACTTTTAAATATGTAGATAGGCATGGAAAACCGTGTCTGTATCTCAGCATAAAAAGCAGAAAAGATTGAAAATAACTCCGAACGATTTTTCATTAAGATCAATCATGTCATTCTTAAATAATCATCTATAAATGACACAAAATAACGAAAATTTGCCTTAGACTTAATTGGATAAGGACTCCAAACATCAAAATGCATTAACTCAAAAGGAGCATAAGCTTGTTTATGGACTCTAGATTTATATGGTACTCTATGGTGTTTCGCAAACTGATAGGACTCACAAAAGGCCTGAAAATATAAGAATCATTAGAAAACACAACATGACAAAGGTGAGTCCGAGTCAAGGCACTAACATATAATAGATTAACAAAAAGAGTAGGGATGCAGATTGTAAAGAATAGTAGATAAGGTGAGGGTGGAGGTAAGAGGAACTATCTCTATCCCTTTTGACTGAGAGATAAGTGTTGTCAACAATCCGACCATCCGGATATGAAGAAGTTGGCGAATAATCATGCATGATACCTAGAGAGTGAGTCATATGGTCAGAGGCTCCGATATCCACTATCCACTGGCGAGGAGATGCAAAATGATAAGCAGTTGAATGGGCAGAGTGCACATGTAGAACCAAAGAGGATCGAGTCTCAGTAGAGGTAGGAAAATAATCATCAGCCCGGCTCACAAGAAGTTACATTGACAGACCGAGGATTAGAGGGTCAGTCATGTAACTTGAAGCATCGATCTCGAGTATTGGCCAGAAGCCTTCAATAGGAGCAAATAGGCCTGCGCCTACCATTAGGAGCAAATGGAGCAGTGGCGAAAGAGTAATGCTACGCAGCATGATCCATGGATTGTTTTTTTTCTTTTGTTTTCTTTGCATCTAAAAACATTTTTTTTACAAATTTCTATAAAAAATTGTTTTTTTTTTAAATGGAAAAAAATCAGTCCATGGATCATGCTGCGTAGCAATACTCATGGTGGAAGGGCGACCATGAAGCTGATAGCTTGTCTTAATGGTATGGCTAGGACGCTGGCAATGAATGTAAACTTGACGATCTCCCCCTCGACTATGGCGGCCACGTGACCCCCCAAAACTAGCAAGGGCAATATGATCACCAATAATAAGGTCAGAGTCAAAAGATGGTTGGATAGCCCTTTTGGCCCAAGAGAAGGCCTCAGTCAGGGAGGTTTCTCGGCTATTCAGTATCTAAACAGAATCATAGGACGATGATAGAGCACTCAAAAAAGACATGATAACAAGTTGTTCATGCTGCTTCTGCATCTCAGTAGCATTCGCTGTAATAGGCATCAAGACATTGAACTCTTCATGTCTCCTTAAAGGACGTAAAGAAATCACCATGAGAAGACTCACCAAACTGAGGGTGGAAGAAGGACCGAGATACATCATAAAGCATGTTCATATTATCTTTACCAGATAGGAGAGTCAAATACTCCCAAATCTCCTTCAGGGTAGTATAATGGGCGACAAGGTTACTATGAAGCACCGACACTCCTAGAAGGTACTTTGTTGACGTTTGGGACATGGGAACACGTGGAGACACGACACGTGACATGTCCTAATCTTTGGAAGGGGACATGTCGGGGACACACAGAGGACACGGGGTGAGGGTAGGGGACACAATTGAGACACGAGGTGAGGGTAGGGGACACGAGGTAAGGGCGGCTGTTTTTTTTTTTTTTTTTTAAAAGGCCCTTTGAGTGTGCTTACTGCTTCATGTAGGCTCCTGCATGTTACATGATTGCTCATTATTTGGGTAGTCATTTGTTTGATTTCTTGAAGGACATTTCTATTTCTTTCTTTTGGTTCTTAGGTATTGACTTCTAAATTTGTCCCCATTATTGAAGGTTGAAGCTTTAGGTGAGATAGAGCTTGCAACAAAATTGCTGAAAGAAGATGTTGAAGTACTGGTAAATAATTACAACATTCTCTCTTCGTTTAATCTATTATAGAGATTTATGGCTTTCGTTATAATCTGTCTATATCTGTCTATGTGTGATTTCTCCTTGAAAAAGAAACTAAAATCAAGTTCTTTATTTTGGGGTATCCTCCTACATTCTTTTGCCACCCGTGGAACCCTCTTTTAAATGTTTGGCCCGGGCTCCAAGTTAAAACATAGGTGAGAAGGAGTATGCTACATTCAAAGTTTTGAGATTTGTTAATGGTTTTATACTTAATGATTTTATGGATAAACTCTATTTCGTCTTCTCTTATGGGACCGAACTTCTAAAATCGTTCGGTAGGAATATGACCGAAGCACTTTGTTGACTCCTTGACTTATACTTGGAATTTTTTTTTAAGTCTTTATATTTCTGTTGCTGCCACAGGAAGACCCCTTGCATTCCCAGTATCAGCGCCTTCGTTGTGAGCTCAACCCAGTTGAAATTGGTTCTGCTGAATTCTTGATGGTATGACATCTATAATTATTTGTTTACAAACTTAGAAGATTGTAAGTGCAGGGCATCCTTAATGCACCAAAGCCTTACCATATATCTTAAGATGGTCAAACTGTTTTCAAGCTCCTAGCTAGGAACTTCTGCTAGGTAGCTGGCTTATGTATCTTGGGTGTTGAACTGTTAGTTGTTATTAGAGTTAGTTACATTAGTTAGTCAGTTTAGTGTCCTGTGTAAAGAATGTCTCTCATTTGTGAAGAGATCTGTTTTCAGACAATAATAATTCTCTTCTCTCAATATCTTATATGGTATCCGAGCAAAATGTTCCGTTGCTAATTTCTTGGTTTTTAATCTTTATTTTCTGAATTTATTTTTCTCTCTCCCACAGTATTGCCCTGATTTTGTGATTCATTGGCTCCTATTTGAGCTATGTGACTATTCCGGCAATTTCTTACTGTCATTCAAAAGAAAATCACCAACAAATATTCTTTATATCCCTTGCTGCTCAGAGATGCTACACAGATCCGGTTCTCCAGCTTGATTCGTCACCATGTGATCCATCTTGAGTTGGTCAAATCATTATCATTGTTGTTTGTGATTTGGTATGATGATGGGGGATTCATCCCTTGTCGTTCATTTTTTTGTCTGTTCGTTTCATCCTCTAGATTTTCACCTCTGCAGTATATGGCCTTCTAGCCCTGTAATGTTGGGTTCAGCCCCTATCATTTGTCTTCCATTCTGGGAGTTCATTCTTGCTTCCGCCTTGAGAAATTTCAACTTAAAAGAGAGCAACATCAGTTTTCATATATTTCATACTTTTTGTAACTATTCTTGTATTTCCAAGTTGGAGTTTTATCGCATATCACTTCCAACTTGAGGGGGAGTATTAGAGTTAGTTACATTAGTTAGTTAGTTTAGTGTCCTATATAAAGAATGTCTCACTATTGTAAACAGACTTTTTTCTGACAATAATAATTTTCTTCTCTCAATATCTAATAGTCGTAATCATAAGTTCTGGCACATTCATTCTTTTGTATCTATAATCCTGTGTGGTTATTGCATGTGAATAGAAATGCATTTTACTTGACAACTTCATCCTTGAGAGTCTGCAAGGATGCACTGATTTCTAGTAGTTTAAACATAAGTTCTGGCACATTCATTCTTTTCTATCCATAAGTGTGTTTGGTGGTTGTGTGTGAATACAAATGCATTTGACTTGACAACTTCATCCTTGAGTCTGCAAAGGGTCACTGATTGCTCTCAATTATCATGTCAAGAACCTTTGGAAACTTCTCATGATCTTTTCAAAATGGCTTTTAGCTCTGAGTTTATCCCCATTTGTGTTTCTCATTTGAAGTCTTGGACTGACCATTTCTCCTGCTGTGATCAGGTAGAGAAATATTTGAAGAATACACATGCACAAACACACTCGAGTTATACAGTTGATATTGTTCATATATTTAGAGTGTTCAGGGATGAAGAAGCTGAGAGATTTGGAAAGGTAAATTTTGAAGACATGAAATTCAAGTTATTGCTCATGTTGTGGTGGTTCATAACTGTCCCTATGTAAAGAGCATTGAGTTTCCTTTCGGTGTTGGGTAAGGCTCGATTTTGGAAGTTTTCCTGCAAATAGTGTGTAACTAGTAATGAGTGACTCTCTGTAGCTTTATCATAAACGTATGTAGAAGTTTTAAATACTTTGAGGCACATGTTAACAAGAGTACATCCAAATTATGTTTCACTTGCTCCTTCTTGGTGTAATTACTCGAATTTTCTTTGCAGTTTTCTAAGACCAAAAATAGATGGTTGTTGTGGCATGGCTCAAGGCTTACTAATTGGATGGGAATCTTGTCTCAAGGTTTTTCTTGGTCATGCAAACACCTCTTTCATTTCTTTTTTTCTTGATGATAATAACTGTTATTCTTATACAACGTTTCCTAGGCTTGCGCATTGCTCCTCCAGAAGCACCTGTAACAGGGTATATGTTTGGAAAAGGAGTATATTTCGCTGACATGTTCTCCAAAAGTGCAAATTACTGCTATGCAAGTCATACTGCTAGGACCGGTGTGCTGCTTTTGTGTGAGGTTAGCATTTCCTTAAATGTTTCTATTTATGATGCTTGCTTGAGCACCACACCTAATTAAACTAGTCTTCTGCTGTACATCAGGAAAAGATGATAACCCAGACAACAAGTGACTTATTTTTGTACCTTGCCTAATCAAATTATTCATAGTACTGCTACTCCTATTAATTTGTGGGGCAACTTTAGTATTGTGATTGTCATGTTAGGTGATACTACCTGCTATATGCCTAATAGCTGGTGATTCCTTTGAATCCTTTTAAATCTTGGAAAGAGAAAGATCATCTGAGTCTGTTTCTCACTGGAGTTGTGCTTTCAGTTTCATTTCATCCGTTGCACTTTCTATTGGCTACTTTGCTGGTTTACTCAGGTGGCTTTAGGAGACATGGAAGAGCTCCTGTGCGCAAATTATGATGCTGATAAGCTGCCACAGGGGAAGCTAAGGTCCTACTCTATTTTACCTGGCTCCGTAATTGTAATTGGGTTTTTCTAACAAGTGTCCTAGGGGCACTTGGTAAGATGTAATAAATTGCATAAATAACATTTAATCCATGTCAAAAGTGCATGTAGTACACCTCCATTGTGGTTCATTTGATATGGTACTTTGTCTTGTGAATTGCAAAACTAGTGTATCGATGGAGGAAGAGAGAAATGTTGGATATTAATTGCACTTTTGACATGCAACATAGCAAGTTGCCCTTAGAGCCCCCATTAGAAAAACCCTTTATAGTTTTATATAGTTCTTTATGTTAAGATAAATATAATTCATGGGATTTCTACCACAAGATTGACTTTTTGGTAGAGTTAATTCCTTAATATACTATCAGAGTAGGCAATAACCATGATAAAAGGTCACGAGTTCGAATCCTGCGAGTGCGATTTCATTTATTTAGCACTTAGTATAAGGTGAGTCAGTATATAATTCACGCTTCAAGCCCAAAGGAGGTATTCACGTGAGAGGGCGTGTTAAGATAAATATAATTCATAAGCCTTCTACCATAAGGTTGACCTTTTGATAGAGTTGGTTCCTTAACATTTTATTGCTATCTGAATGGGAGTGGTGCATTTCAAAGGAGGAAAAGTGATGGGACATTGAAGTCTAGTTGGTGCTTTTTATTGCAGGAAGTCCGTCATCCAAAATCGCTTGTTTTAATGTTTAGAATGATGTTGATAGCAGCTTCATGAATCTCCTGTTGTAGAAATTCCATAACAGAACAATTTTTGTAGAGAACCCTGCATGATATTGGAGACACCACATGGTATGTGAAGCGGTTGGCTACAGCCAAACATGTTTCCCTATTAGAGGAGACAACTTAATGTATATTTCCTTGTCATAATTATTTACCAGCTGTCTCTCGTCTGTAGTTTGCTGAAAAGATTGCCGCAGCTACTTCAGAGAGATTCTAATAGAAATGGCTGGGAATCTTAGCACACATTAGGAATTTGTGGATTCTGTGCAGGACAAATTCTTATTTTCTAACTATATTGAGTATTCTGTATACTTTGTTATTTCCCCCTATGCTCAGTTATACTTTGCGCACACTTGATGGTTTATGTCTTTTACCACTGATCATCTGTTTTTATTGCTCAGTGTTAGTCTTTGTACTTGCTTTCAGTACTGAAACAGGACGGGCTTCTGAGCACATTTGTAGATCATCCTCAATATTACCCATTGATAGGTTCTATGCTAAGTGCGTGTTAGGTAGCCGACGGACAACACACTATATTTGTCGGATCTTGTGTGCATGTATTCCTTTGGATACATGTGACCGACCCCATTTAGTGGGATATGGTCGTGGAAATGATGATGATGATGATGAGGTTCTATGCTAATAGACCAGAATGCAAGGGAACTCTGAGCCCTGAGGTGGATAAATAAAAACAGACCTTATACACTGACAGTTCATTATATGCCCTTCTTTCCTTAAAAAAAAGCTAATTGAAGAAATAAGATTGAATATACAGGCTATTTGCTTTCTCTTGCTAATGGAGTCATCATCTATCATTTGCAACTTCTCTTGCTTTTCTGTGTTGTTACAAAAGTAGCCTACTTGTACCTTAAGCCTTGAACTTAGGATTCCGCTGTGGTTCTTTCTCTAGTCTCTACTCTCAAATTTGGAATTTATGTGCAGCACAAAAGGAGTTGGGGCAACTGCTCCAGATCTCTCTGAAGCTCAGGTGCTAGATGATGGTGTTATTGTTCCTTTAGGAAAACCTGTGCAGAGACCAGATTCCAAGGTGCACATTTTGAGATCCCATTGAAATTACTTTATGGTTCTCTATTTCTTTGTTCAGGAGTCATACTTATGTATTTCATCTGGTTTTGTCCCCTCCCTCCTGTCATTTTGTTTTAGAATAGCTGCTTTGATTGCTAATAGAGAAGTTGCTGTATGCTACAGCATTATTTTTCCTGCAGCAACTAGGCCAGATAAACCATGTCCTATCTGGCCTTTTTAAAAGCCAATTTCTTCCAAAAAAATCAGGATTTATTCTGTGATAACAATGGGTTGTTGGAAATTATGTGACAGTAATTTGTACTGAAAGCTCAATAATCGAAATTTCACTGTCATGCTTCGTTGGTGCCCCATCATGTTCACTATGTCCTCTGCAAATATGTTTCCTCTGGTTCAGAATCTCATGTATTTCTGTCGAAATGTTCACCCCTCCAAAGTGCCACAGGGATCTCATGCTTAATACCATTGCCGAATTTGGGAACTTGTGTTAGCATAGACAAAGTGATTACTTCAACCTGTAGGTGGATAATAAATTGTGTCTGTTAGGATATCTTTGTCGAAATATGTTCTTCTGGTTATGAATCTCATATATTCCTGCCCAAAAGGAAGAATAATGGATAGGTAATAAGTAATTTGTTGTTTGATGTATGATGAGTTAATTTTGTGTTTGATGATTTAGAGGAGTAATCTCTTAGAAAGAGATTGCAAGGTATGATTTGCCATTGCCAGTTAGTGGCTGTGTGTGGAAGGAGTGAAGTAGACGACTGAGAAGGGAGGAACTGGTATGACACTAAAAACAGAGTTGTAACGGTTATCCTCTACAATCTGAAAAAATTAAGTGCTCTTGGCGTAGATGGAACTCCTAGCGTATTCAATCATAATCTTTTCTCACCCACCGATGTGACATTGAGGTATCACAATCTTCCTCACTTAAAGCATTGTGGTGTTCGTCAGACTTGATCAAATATAAACCAGTCGGCACTATGTCCATCACTCGTCAAAGATCGTCTAGCCATGTGGCACTTGTACCTACTATACCAAGCTCATCATGACTAGTCCGCACCTAGAGTTGTGCCAATCACATTTTAAGGAATTTTTTTTTATCCTTTTTAGTCTGAAAAAGTTAAATGTTATTGACAAAGATAGAACTCATCAGGTTTATATTCTATCTCAATGTTTTCTCACATCGATGTAGGATTGGAGTATCACAAGAGCAATGTGGTGTGGTTGGTTGAGACTTTGACGAAACAATATATGTGTGAATCAATGTCATAGTCTCATAGCTGGGCGTAGAGTAGGATTTGAGCAGGTGGATATGTAAGGTACAAATATAGAATGTTTACTTAACATTGGGGAGTTTTCACTATGGTGGTCGTGTTCATAGAGACTTCCACATTGGAATATAAAGATTGATGTCATAGCCTGGCATAGACGAAGGATTTGAGCAGGTGGATTTTCAAGGTACAAATGAGAGTGCTTACTAAATATCAGGGAGCTTGGAAACAGTGGAGGGTTGGTTGAGGCTCCAAGAAAGAAGTCTATGTATAGATTAATGTCATATTCAGGCAATGAGGGACAGGGAGCTTGGAAACAGTGGTGGGTTGGTTTAGACTCCAAGAAAGGAGTCTGTATAGATTAATGTAATATTGAGGCATTGAGGGAAGGAGATGAATTTGAAGGTACAAATGAGGAGTGTTTACTTTGACCAAAAAAAGAGTACTTACTAAATATCAAGGAGATGGATTTCGGACTTGGTGGTGGAGTTTGTTGAGAATTGAACAAAGAAGTATGTTTAGATCAATGTCATAGTCAGGCAGAGTGGAGGATTCCAGCAGGTGAATTTTGAAGTTTCAAATAAGGGGTGCTTACTAAACATCAGGGGATTTGGAAATGGTGACTGTTGGAAGATGATGAAAGTTGTTGCCAAGTGTTGCCTTCTTGTGGTAGTCGCCGGAGTCGGGTGTGCTTCGGAAAGAAATTTGCTTGGTCTTTATTTTGTTTGTTTCTTTCTTCAATGTATGTTGATGTTGTTGCTGGCCCTTCTGCTGCTTTCATCAACCTTGTGTTGAATTCGTCTCCATCTGGAGTTTAGTTGGATGTCCTCCTTCAATTGTCGGAAAATAAAAGGTTAATTGCCTACTTCTTGCACACGGATTCTTCCTTTTAGTCTATTAGGCTATATAAGTTTCTACACTTATCGGTACTTTCCCAATCTGATACCACGGATAAGAACTCTAGGATGTAGTTCTATTATAATCTCTTAAAAGGCAAGGCGATTTTGACCTAGACTTGTATGTGGGCATTGGATTGGTTGGATAGATGAAATTAATCAATAATTTGTTTTCCTTTTGAGTTAAGGATTAGCCAAAAATACATACTATGACTGAAATGACCTGTGCTGAGATAGAACTTCCCTGAACCAAAAAGAGGAGCTTTGGTACCCTACTGTCCTACAGCTCCACCAATATTCTTGAATTCTAATGCTTACACTACACAGCATATTTTCTTTGTCACAGGGTAGTTTATTGTACAATGAATATATTGTATACAACGTGGATCAGATCAGAATGCGGTATGTGATCCAAGTGAGTTTCAATTTCAAGCGATGATTGGCTGCAGCAGGATGCTATAATTTCTCTTATACTAACAAGGATCATCTGCCGTTTGAGTTTCGTTACTTGCAAGACTGCAAGCATAATAGCTTTTTTCGCCCCTTTTGGTTAGATATGCATGAGACTAACAAAAGCATGTTTGATATCTTTCTTTTACCTGTTTAAATATGCTTATTGTATCAGATGACCAGTCTCAGATAAGACGGAAAAAGGATGTGTAAGTATTATGACCGTCGGAGATGTGAAAAAGGGTTGTTTCTACCCTCTGATTTCCTCTCAGCACTGCCCTTGATGAATTGGCATGTAGTATCAGTTAAAATTCAATAGAAAAAAAAAATCATAAAATAAAAATATCAATATTAATATTATTTAGATCGTTTAAAAAAATAATAAATTTTAATATAATATTAATGTTATATAGCTTTTATTAAAATTATTTTTTAGAAGATAATATTAGAAAAATCACTTTCACCCTTTGATGTGACATTTGTTCTTATAGTATAATTTTAAAAACCATCTTATAATATAATATAGATTTTCCAAGCTTAATTTGAAACGATTTATATGATTGTTTAAATTGTTAAAATATAAATATAATATAAGGTTGATTTTTTAGTTAAGTTGGTTTTTTAACATAATATTTTTACAAATGTGATTAAAGGTTATATGTTTGAATTCGATAAGAGAATAGTTTATTTGTGTAGTCTATACTTCAAGTCTAATATGAAGTGTATTGATCTGCCATAATTTTTCTTAATGTTCAGAGTTTGGAGGACTACCCATTGATAATTTGAGAATGTTCGAAGCATTAAATCATCAGGAGTTATCACGATCCTTCTTTTTTTTCAAGATTATGTGCTTATTTCTTTCCTAGTAATTCATATTGTTATATTGGTAGATAATGTAATGTGCTTTCGTCATACCTAGTTATAATTTTTTTGTTGTAAACTTTCATTAATTTTGCTTTAGGTCTTGCAAATTGTAGCGAGTAGCGATTGCGTTGCATTACTTCTTGGAGACAATCATGATGTGTTCCATATTTCACTTTTGAGTGCAATGATTTTTTGTTGATGGGCTTCTGATTTCTGAAGCCCACATACACAGGAAGGAAGTCATAACAGTTTTCATGAAGTTTATTTGCTCTTGTTTATTGATTTTGCTTGTTTGGTGAAACGAGTTTCATCAAACTGACGCCATGATAATTATTGGCTACTCATTTTTTCCCATAAATTTGATGACGTTGTAATGGCAAAAAATAGGGCTAAAAAAGAATGACAAGAAGAATCAGAGCAACGAAAATGCGGCCCCTCCGACACGGAGACGGATGGAACGTGTCTGCCTTGTAAGGGAGAACATAGGAACAGGAATTTTCGAAAATTTTACTGTAATTTTAAAAAAAAAATTCCTAAACAATGGTACGGACGAAAATATTTATAAAAATACATGTAAAGATGTTTGTTGTAAAGACGTCTTCAGAAGGCGTCTTTACAACAGACACTTTCAGTGTAAATTTTTATACTGAAGGCGTCTGTTGTAAATACGTCTTCAGTTTAACGTACAATAATAAACATAAGATAAAAAACGATAAATAATAAATAATTAAAAAACAATTAAAAAAAATATATGAAAAAAAAATAATCTCATACATATAATTTAAAGATCAGTAGAATATTTGGAAAATACATAAAATACTACTATACTAGTATACATCAATGACCACGTCGAGTGTATTATCCACTATCGTGAAATCCTGATGGAGGATGCTCT
This sequence comes from Dionaea muscipula, assembly GCA_028571145.1. Classification (NCBI taxonomy): domain Eukaryota; kingdom Viridiplantae; phylum Streptophyta; class Magnoliopsida; order Caryophyllales; family Droseraceae; genus Dionaea; species Dionaea muscipula. The sequence goes on from JAOWBR010149537.1 coordinate 13,067, forward strand.
AGGTTTCCTTGTGCATCAGTCTGTGTAATCTGTGACTGATAGTACATAGACCATTGTGTAGAACTCCACGGTGTATCAGATAAATCAAATGGAGGAACAGGTGTACTCGGATAATAAACATTGTCTGGTCGAATCCGTGTGGGAGCTGGAGGTGTACGAGATGATTCGGGGATACTGACCGCTATAGAGTGACGAACTCTGAAGGACGGAACCAATCTGGATAATATGGTTGTGGATCAACAGTCGGAATCTGATCATATGACTGCGTATCGGCGCCACCAATCCGATCGTCTGATACATGTGCACGTTCTCGTCCTCGTCCACGTCCTCGCCCACGTCCTCTAGGCTGATCCGTCTCATCATCACTCTGCTCAGGTCTAGGATGCTGCTCTCTGTCACCACAATGTGACAGACGAATGAGTAGCAATCTCATGCACTGCATCACCTGCCACTCGGTGTACATCATCCAAAGACCTTCTAATAATGGACATACGATGTATTTGTGAAATAGTATCCGCCTGAAAATAACAAAAATAAAAATAGCATACATCAATATATATGAAATATTTTACAACAAA
>JAOWBR010149548.1:0-13642 GCA_028571145.1 Dionaea muscipula
TTTATTCTTTCTTTTCCGCTGCATGATTTGTAGAGTACTCTGTTTTGTATCTGACCATGTGGTCTTTTGGATGATGGATTTCCCTTTTGAGGGGTGCTTCCACATGATGTTTTATGTTCCTTTTGGCTTGGTATCTTTGTTCGCATGCATAATGATTCGTTGGCTTCCATTCTGAGATTTCTTGATTTAGTGTTTTCAGCTTCACCCTTTTGGCTTCAATGACCCGTGATTCACCCCACGGGTTATCGCCGGTAGCACCCGGTTTCGGGTGTTACACTGCAGCTGCAGCGTGCGCGGCCCAAGTGCATTCCAAAGTTGCGGGCTTCAAGATGGCGTGCTGGAACACTCGATCCGTGAAGTCCCAAGCTAGTCAAGTCCCTGCAAAATAGCCAATTAAACCCATAAATCACATTACATAGCCACGTACACCATAATCAAAATGTAATGCAACTCTACGTGACTAACATGAAACCAATTCATTTTAAACCAAATTAGGAATTTGTAGCGCGTGTTTTCACACACCCAACATGAAGTGCTTAAATCGGAACCAATTATTCAAAATCTATTTCTGCATGTTTCTCACATTTATGATAAATAATATTTATAATCATACTTGTTTGTCAATGGTAATACAGAGTTATTCAAAATAAGTTTGGATCATTCATGGATGGATAAGAGAATTGATAGAATAAATAAAGAATTATCGACTTAATTTATAAATGGGGTGACATAATTTATTTTTAAGGCAACATCTACCAATCAATAGGTCCGTGACGACGTAATAAGATGTCATTGTCGTTCTTGTTGTAACAGACAATTTTTGAATACTGACAGTGTTACAAAACACTTGTATAGAAGAGGATTTCTGAAAATTTATTATCAATGAACTTCCCATGGAGAAGAGGTAGGAGTTGGACTTAGTGGAATAGTCACGGATGGTGTAGGCTCATCTTATTCTGAATCAATAAATCCTTATGCCGAGATGGTCATGAATGCTACTTATGAGGCCCCAGCTCGGTTTATCCTGAACTTAAACCGGATCGGGTCCTCATAAAATGAAAAGTCCGAACTAACTCTGCTATTACTCACGATGGATTAATGATCTTTGAAAATTTTTTTTTCATCAAATTTCCAGAAAGGCGTAAAGAATAATGTCCTGAAACCCTTTTCTATTTTTGTCTTTTAGCATTCTTTTGTACAAGTAAGGAGAGTTAGGACACTTCAATTTGTCTCGCTTTATGCGACAGATCACGAGTGAAACCAGACCGCGCCAATTATTAAAGGAACTCAAGTTCCGACACATCAATAATAAATGCATTCCCATACAAATTAAAGCCATTGATCATCGTTAAGAAATACATATTTTATTCATTCATTCACAAAAGCCTTGATACATAGTCTTGAAAGTTCTACTTACACTTCATAAGTGACGACAGTCCTAACTATCCTTCGTTACTCCCAACAACTAAAAAGAAAAGGAAAGAAAAAGATACTGGAGTGAGTTGCGCCAGACCCACCTAAGAATCATGTTTCCTAAGGATCTGCCGCAGAAACCTCACTCCGGGAACATGGTATATCAACTAAACCAATAAGTTGCGACAGACAAAAGGGTTTACTACCTGTCGCAACATACATAAAGTATTACACCAATGATTCAAGACAATACTAACTTTACTACTTAAAATAATTTCCCAAGCTTCCATCACTGCTGCGACCGCTCCCCACCTAAAAATGGTAAAGCAACTATCGGGATGAGCCATGGCTCAGTAGGGACACATAAGTACTATCCGACTATATGCAATGCATCACAAAGAGATTCAATACACAATTCCTACAAACAGTGAATAAGAATTGTAACATAATCGGTCGCATAAATCGAGTCATTTCATAATACATTGCAATAATATTTTAAGTTCCGCATAAACATGTTCTCGCAATTATAAATCACCCTTGAACCCTCGGCCCAACCAAAAGTAATAATGCCCACATGCTCTGCTATTTTGGGAGCCCAGCTCCCCCAGGTCGCGGCCCCACAATCTGGAACTTCACGGGCTTTATATAGTCGATCCGTCAACCGCTATCATGCTAGTTGTTTCAGGTCTTTCACCCAGGAAGACATCATGCCCCAACTTGCTCAACTTCACATATGGCATTGGTTTCAAAACCTTGTCTCAATCTTGTTTACAAATCACGCCTGCCAAATACCATGGTCCACAAATAAGATTTTAAAACCAATACCCCAGAATCATTAAAATTACATTTCATGCTTTTATAAATCATTTCTCAAACTCAAAGCTCAGTTCTTCAACAACCCATGAACCCATTTACAAAATCATGGAAAAACGCATATTGTCCATCACAAATCATGAAAAACATATTGAGATATTCAACCCATAATTTGGTACACACATATATACGTTCAGTACAGAAATTCCTCTACCTCAATGATGATTTCAAGCTTGTTCTTTAGTTCTTCTTGGGTTCTTCTTTTCAGTTCTCTCTTCTCTTGTATGAAATTTCTCAAATTGCCGAAGTGTCTCAACTGAGACCCTCAATAGGTATTTATAGCACAAATTTACTATTATTTTATTCTCTTAATCATCATTATATATCACGTGGGTTTGGAAGCAAATCTTGCCAAAATCCTACTTTTTTTGCCATTGTGTCAGCGTTCACACCTACTTTCCGTTTTGTTGACTTTTCAACACTTGCGTTCACACTTCAGCATATTCGCCACTTACTGCGACAGATTAATCGGACTTATGAGATCTGCGACTCCTTGGACTGTTGCCAATAGGTGCGCCAACTTTCATAGTATGATCAGCCGTATCTATGATTAGTTTTACTTTTATTCTTATCGGCCTTATGACTAACTCTACTAGTTGCGCCAGTCAGGCTTTCCATTTTTTAAGTAGCGATAGATTACACCTTAACATTTCCTTCTTCTCAAATTTAGTTTATGCCTTACTCAAAGTCGTCTTTGCTACTCATCATGATTAACTTAGCTTTAATTTATCAAAGTTTTCCTTAATTACAAACCAGGGCCGTTACAACCCTCCCTTTTTAAAGAAATTTCGTCCCGAAATTTACAAGTATGTTAAACAAAAAGTTCTGGGTATTTATTATACATATCATGTATTCTTTCCCAAGTTTCCTCTTCCACATTATGATTCTTCCAGAGTACCTTAACTAAAGGTATTATTTTTGCCCCTCAACACTTTTTCCCGACTATCCAAAATCTCCACTGGACGTTCTTCATAAGTGATATCTTCATTTACTTCAAGACTATCCCAATTAATAACATGCGAAGGATCCATCATATACTTCCGCAACTGCGACACATGAAATACTGGATGAACATTTGCCAGTTGTGGTGGCAAAATCATTCGATAAGCAACATCTCCCACTCTTTGCACAATTTTAAACGGCCCAATGTAACTTGGCACCAACTTTCCTTCTCTTCCAAACCTGACCACTCCTTTTCGTGGAGATACCTTTAAAAACACAAAATCACCAACTTCAAATTCTAGGGCCTTCCGCCTTCTATCGGCATAACTCTTCTACCAACTCTCAGCTGTCGCAATTCTCTGCCGGATCAGTGCCACTTTCTCAGTAGTAATTCGGACCAACTCCGGTCCCAACAAGCTTGCTTCACCAACCTCAGTCCAGCAAAGCGGTGATCGACATGGCCTCCCATACAATGCTTCAAATGGCGTCATACCGATACTTGCCTGGTAACTATTGTTATAGGCAAACTCCACTAATGGCAAATGATTCTCCCATGACCCTTGGAAATATAAAATACATGCTTGCAACATATCTTCCAAGGTTTGAATAGTTCTTTCCGATTGGCCATCAGTTTGCGGGTGGCATGTTGTGCTAAAACACAACTCTGTTCCCATTGCGCCTTGGAGTCTTTGCCAAATTCTTGCCATAAACCGCGGATCCCTATCCGACACAATTGACACAGGCACTCCATGCAACTTCACAATCTTCGCTAAGTACTTTTGACTCAATTCTTCCACTGTATTTGTAACTCAAATTGCTACAAAGTGTGCCGACTTTGTCAGTCTGTCGACTATCACCCATATTGCGTCTCTTCCCATTGGAGTCCTCGGCAATCCGGTCATAAAATCCATTGTGATATGCTCCTACTTCCATTCTGCCACGGGCAAAGGTTGCAACTTTCCCGATGGCCTTTGATGTTCTGCCTTCACTTGTTGACAATTCAAACACCGCGCCACATATCCTGCGACACTTCGCTTCATTCCTTTCCACCAATATTGTCGCTTCAAGTCTTGGTACATTTTATTTCTGCTTGGATGTACATCTAACCTTGATTAATAAAATTCCTTTAGCACTAGTTCCCTACATCCCTTTGGTACCATCAATCTTTCCTTGAATTGCACACCACCGTTCGTTCCCAAGGTCCACTCATTATTTGCCGTCTCTTCAACAATGTGACTCCTCATACCTTCTATCTCTGATTCTAGTCTTTGTTCCTCAAGTATATGGCGCAACAACTCGGGTTGAGCTATTAACACCATCATCATCACTGATCTCTCGACTTCTTCCATGTGAAGTTCATACTCTCCAATTTCTCTTATCATTTCCCATTCATGGATCATAATGCTGGCCAATACCCCAAAATTCTTCCGACTTAGAGTGTCCGCAACTACGTTAGCTTTGCCCGGATGGTACATCAATTCAAAATCATAATCCACTAGAAACTCCATCCATCTCCTCTGTCGCATATTCAAATCCTTTTGTGTAAACAAATACTTTAGGCTCTTGTGGTCTGAATATACTTCAAATTTCTCCCCATAAAGATAGTGTCGCCATATCTTTAAAGCAAACACCACAGCTGCTAACTTTAAATCATGAGTCGGGCAGTTCTTTTCATGCACCTTTAGTTGTCGCGAGCCATACGCCACTACCTTTTCTTCTTGCATTAGAACACAACCAAGTCCTTCCCCCGAGGCATCACAATGCACTTTATATCCTTGTCCTCTTTTCGGGATTATCAGTATAGGAGCTGAAGTTAGTCGTAACTTCAGTTCTTGAAATGATTTCTCACACTTTTCATCTCATTCAAACTTAATTGCCTTACATGTGAGTCGCGTCATAGGACTCTTCAACTTGGAGAAATCCTTTATAAACCGTCGATAGTACCCAAATAACCCTAAGAAACTTCTTATCTCAAAAACATTTCTAGGTCTTTCCCATTCCATAAAAGCCGCAACTTTTCTTGGGTCGACAGCTACTCCTTCAGAAATAACATGGCCAAGGAATTTTACTTCCTTTAACCAAAACTTGCACTTCCCTGCCTTCCTAAACAATCGATGCTCCTTCGTTGTTTGTAGGACAATTCTCAAATGTTGCTCATATTCCTCCTCACTCTAGGAGTAGATCAGGATGTCGTCCAAAAATACCACCACAAATTTGTCCAAGTGCGGACGAAACACCCTATTCATCAAATCCACGAATATAGTTGGTAATTTGTCAACCTAAATGGCATCACCACAAACTCGTAATGTCCATAACGGGTCCGAAATGTTGTCTTCGCCACATCCTCCTTTCTTACTCGCAACTTGTGATAACCCGACCTCAAATCTATCTTCGAGAAACATCGAGTACCCTTTAATTGGTCAAACAAATCATCAATTCTCGGCATCGGGCACTTATTCTTAATTGTCACTTGATTCAACTTCCGATAGTCAACAAACATTCTCAGAGATCCATCTTTCTTCTTTATAAACAAATCTGGTGCTCCCTAGGGTGAAGCGCTCAGCCTTATGAATCCCTTGGACAACAAATCTGCTATTTATACCTTCAACTCTTCCAATTCAATAGGTGCAAATCTATAAGGCGTCATAGAGATTGGCCCTGTTCCGGGCACCAAATCAATCATAAACTCTACTTCCCTTCTTGGTGACAACTCAGTAAGTTCATCAGAAAACACATCCGGGAATTCCGCCACAACTCGCGGCAGTTCTTTACTTGCTTTTTCTTTTTCTATACTCACGATCATCAAGGAGCATAGCTGACCACTTACTTGATCCACTGTTCTCGCCAAAGGAACAACCTCTTCATCTCCCCTCTTTCCTTCGAATACCTCCCTTTTCCCATCAAGGAAACTCTTCTTTTATAACAGTCTATATTTGTGTGAAACATTCCTAACCAATCCATTCCTAGTATGACATCAAACTCTCTCATTTCTAACACATTGAAATAAAAAACAAACACACTATCTCCAATCCGTATCTCGCATCTCCGAGAAACCCCCCCTAATAGAACATTGCTACCCACGGGTGTCGTTACATTTAATGATGTTCATAAATTCTCTGTTTCAAGAGTTAGAGATTTAACCAACTTCTTAGACATAAAAGAATGAGATGCACCTGTGTCTATCAACACCCTTACCCAAGTATTAAACAACAAAGCATTACCACTTAGCACCAAGGCATCTCCGCCAGGCCCATCAACCGCCTTCCCTTTCTCTTTAGCCTCAGCTGCTGCATCCAATGCAAAGACACACCCTTGTGCGCCAGCTCCTGAACCCTCTCTGATCTAGATTCCCCGCGCCATATTGCCCTTGGAGCCTCCACCTCCTCCTTATCTTACAGGGTTCGGCTGCATGACTCCCGAATATTGTGATCTCGACATTGCCTGGCTTGACGCAGCCATCGAGCCCCCATCACCAAGCACTACACTATAATTTCGGGCCATGTTCCCAACCTAGCCACACCGGTAACATGTAAACGCACCTCCTCCCCTTTATACTGACAACACGGGCTGTTCAATCCTCTTTAGCGGGCAGTCGCGCTTTCTATGTCTCGGCTGGTTGCACTGAAAATAATTCCCCATGGTAGTAAGGGATTGTCTTGCCGAACCACCACCACCACTTGAATGAAAGACACTCTCTCCAACAACTGAAGGTAGTGAACTTCCGGATGAAAACACTGACCCCACCCCTTTTTGCTTTTTTGAATGAGGTCCTCCGTGGCTTCCTCCCGCCATCCGTCCATGCGAGATTCCCTCCCTCCGTCGCTGATTCGCGGCTAGGGTCATCTCAACCGCTCTCGCAGACTCCAGCAACTCCGAGAAGATGTGAAACCTCATTACCGCAACCTTCTCCTTGATTGTCAATCTTAACCCAGCTTCAAAACGCTTATATTTCCTCTCATCAGTGGGCACCAGCTCCTCAGCAAACCTAGCTAATACCGTAAATTGGGTGGCATACTGGTCCACCATCCTATTCCCTTGAAACAGTCGCTCAAACTCATTCCTTAGGCCATCCCGAGCCATTTTGGGAAGGTACTTCTCAAGAAATGCTCTCGTAAATCCTTTCCAACCCTCCCCAACATTTAGGCTCGCCAATCTCCACCAGTATCGGGCACCCCCCTAGAATTGAAACATAGCAAAGAAGACTCTCAAGTCCTCATCGACTATCTGCAACGTGTCCAACCGCTGGGTCACTTGCTCTAGCCATTCTTCCGCAACTATCGGGTCTAGCTCACTAGCAAACGTAGGTGGCCTTAGCCGTTGAAATTCCCTCATTGCGGACGTCGCTCGAGGCTCTAGCTCATGTCGTCCTTCTCGAGCTACATTGGACAATTCCCTCATTGTTGCAATCATCGTGGAAAAGAATTCTCGTGCCTCATCTCCATTTCCAGCCATTCCAGCTAAATATTAACAATTCAAATTTTACTCATTATTCTCCACCTCTATTCAAAGCTTATCATATTTAGATCCTTTCTTTTCTTCGTTCGTTCATCACCATTCTCTCATGGTTTTCCTCTTATCCTCTCGTATCTCAATATGATTTCAACATTTTAAGAAACAATAAATCATATCATTATAAAAACAGTAAACAATCAGGATGCAATACACATAACCCGGGTATTCCTTATTCCCTACTAGCCTTCCTATCTTTCTCCTAAAACCTCAATCATCTTCCGACCCAACCCTTAGGTCCGAGCGCTTAAAACTTACACTTTGATACCAAGCTGTCAAGCCCCAGCCCAGTCTATCCTGAACTTAAACCAGGTCGGGTCCTCATAAAATAAAAAGTCTGAACTAACTCTACTATTACTCACGACGGATTAATGATCTTTGAATTTTTTTTTTCCCATCAAATTTCCCGAAAGGTGTTAAGAATAATGTCCTGAAACCCTTTTCTATTTTTGTCTTTTAGCATTCTTTTGTACAAGTAAGGAGAGTTTGGACACTTTAATTTGTCTCGTCTTATGCGACAGATCACGAGTGAAACCAGACCGTGCCAATTATTAAAGGAACCCAAGTTCCGACACATCAATAATAAATGCATTCCCATACAAATTAAAGCCATTGATCATCGTTAAGAAATACATCTTTCATTCATTCATTCACAAAGGCCTTGATACATAGTCTCGACAATTCTACTTACATTTCATAAGTGACGACAGTCCTAACTATCCTTCGTTACTCCCAACAACCAAAAAGAAAAGGAAAAAAAAAAGATACTAGAGTGAGCTGCGCCAGACCCACCGAAGAATCATGTTTCCTAAGGATTTTTTTTGCAGAAACCTCACTTCGGGAACATGGTATATCAACTAAACCAATAAGTTGCGACAGACAAAAGGGTTTACTACCTGTCGCAACATACATAAATTATTATACTAATGATTCTAGAAAATACTAAACTTACTACTTAAAATAATTTCCCAAGCTTTCATCACTGCTGCGACCGCTCCCCACCTGAAATGGTAAAGCAACTATCGGGATGAGTCATGGCTCAGTAGGGAAACATAAGTACTACTTGGCTATATGCAATGCATCACAAAGGGATTCAATACACAATCATGAAAAACATATTGAGATATTCAACTCATAATTTGGTACACACATATACACGTTCAATACAGAAATTCCTCTACTTTAATGACGATTTCAAGCTTGTACTTTAGTTCTTCTTGGGTTCTCCTTTTCGGTTCTCTCTTATTTTGTATGAAATTTCTCAAATTGCCAAAGTGTCTCAACTGAGACCCTCAATAGGTATTTATAGAATAAATTTACTATTATTTTATTCTCCTAATCATCATTACATATCACGTGGGTTTGACAGAAAATCTTGCCAAAATCCTACTTTTTCTGCCATTGTGTCAGCGTTCGCACCTACTTTTCATTTTTGTTGACTTTTCAATACTTACGTTCACACTTCAGCATATTCGCCACTTACTGCGACAGATCACACAGACTTATGAGATCTGCAACTCCTTGGCCTGTTGCCAATAGGTGCACCAGCTTTAAGAGTATGATCAGCCGCATCTATGATTAGTTTTACTTTTATTATTATCGGCCTTATGACTAACTGTGAAAGACCATCTATTTGGTTTTTGGGACGGATCTCGATTTTGGTTTTGACTTTCGAGGACGAAAGTCCTTTAAGGGGGGGGAGGATGTGATAACCCATTCCGGTTTGTTCCGTTTTTAAGTTGAATTTAAGTTGATTTGGGTTATTTAGTATAACCCCATCGACTTTTAATTTAATGGGGTTATTAAAATCTCAAGACTTCCACCTTAGCTCACTCAGGTAGAAGTGGTCGAGGGGATTTTATTTGAGCGATTGCGGGTTCTAAACCCGGCGACTACATTTTTAACTTCTCTCGCTCTCCTTTTAATTTTAATGATGGATGTGAATTGACCATCATACCCTTCTTAATTGGAAGGAGAGGTTGAGGATTTAATTTTGTAACTCCCGTAACCCCCTTTTCCTCTCTTTCCCTTTCGGTTCTCTTCTTCCCTTTCCCATTCACGTTTCTCCTTCTCTTTCCCCTTGGATTGGCGACAGCATCAACAGAAGGAATTGAAGAGGATCGGCGACTCGGGTTGTCGAACGGCGGCACATCGATCGCATCATCCTCTCGTGACCACGGGTGAGTCGTTTGGTATCTTTTTCTCTTTTCTCCTTTTTGATGCTTTGGCCATGAGGGTTTTGTGGTGATTGGTTTTGGTTTTTCTCCTTGTGTCATGGTGATGATGGGATGGTAGTGGACGCGTGGATTGTAATCGGATTGACTCATCAACGTGATTTTGGTTTCCTTCGATTAGAGGTGAGATTTTAAATTCGATTTCCATTGGTTTTTATCGATTGATGTTTCCGTCATGTGCATTGATGTAGTCCCAATTTGAGGCATGTTTAGGTGTCTCTTGATGTCATTTTTCTAGGTAGATGATCATGGTTTCGATCGAGGCTTTGGTTGTGCTTTTGGATCGTGCGATTTTCTGGTTTCTGCAAATTTCCGCGCGGTGGACGTCCTCGAGGACGTCCACCATTGTAGAATTTTTCTGGGTTTTTGTGCGGCGGAGGTCCTCGAGGATGTCCAGCAATCCTCTGTCCTTTTGATGTATTTTTTTTCCTAATCACAAAGCGGGGGACATCCTCGAGCACGTCTCCTGGCCAAATTTTTGAACGGAGGACGTCCACCGTTTAATCTGCTGGCCACTTTGATGTTCGATTCCTTTTTCTTCCGTGCATGATCCATAGGCATTCCTAGGGCTTCTTTTAGGGACTTTAATGGGATTGGTTGCATGATTATTAGATGGTGTTAGTGATTTGTTTACATATGTTGATCTTCGGAGACGACGTGATCGTCTACGGTGTTCCGTAAGCTTGAGGATTTTTTGCTTGGACTTCTTAGCGTTCCAGGTGAGGAGTGTACACGTTCCCTCCATTCTCCTTCATTTTTCTTGAGCCATATTTCTCCCTTGTTTTCCTCACTTGCTTTAGTGTACAGTCATGCTCTGTGTTAATATTGTTTGTCCACACTCCTTGGTTAGTATGATTCATGCTATGGTTTATGTTTACCTATCTTCGTATTGAATGAATCCTCTGTGACTTTTTGAGTGTGATTGAGTATGGACCTAGTGAGGGTTTGGGAAGGAAGAAGTGGAGTTTGAGATTGTTTCTTTGAAAGGGAAGTGGGAGTTGCACTTCCATTGAGAGTTGAGTAGACGCCCGAGGATTATATTAAATTGACCTCGGCCTTGCGGTTGCAAAATACCGCCAGACACAACGTCCTTGGGGATTCTGCCGACGAGCAGATGACTCGGACGGTTGCCTTCGTGGTACGTATCTTCGGAGCCATACCGGTTTACGTTCCACGGAGGGCGGAGACCCCTTGTATGTGTATGGTTATAGCATGTGAGTTTGTGAGTGGGTACACCTAGAGTGTACCGTGACCATATCCCTGGAGTAGGAAACTATGGTATTGCCTTGATTAGAGACTAGAGACCTTCTTGAACTATTTGATCGTTTGATTCGTTGATTCATTGATTCATTGATTCATTGATTTGCTCTAGTCTCGTGGTGATTGATTCTGTGATTCTACTCAGTTGATATCCTACGCTTGTGATTTGACGGTTTATTTTAAATCATACGATTCATATTGATTATGCTTGCACCGTCACCCTCTCTTGTTCTCTAGTTCCACGAGTAACTTCTTGAAACCGTGGCGGGTGGTCCCCTCCTGTCTTACCTCGATCACCTCTGGGCTCCGGACTCAAGTGGTCGGGTTGTTTACTTACGTTTGATTTGCACCATCCCCCACACCTCGTGGAATTTTCTGAGCTTGATTTTATTTATTTAAGCATGAGTTTGATATCAGTTTGAACCCCGTGTACACCCCCGTTAAATTGTGATTTCAGGTAGTTGATTGACTAGAAGGATGCGGCGGGGAGACGGCGTGCCTCTTAGGATTCGTTTTAGCATTTCATTGTTTTAGCATGTGGTTTCATTTGGTGTTGAGACAGCATGACTGTATGATTTGATTTGTAGTTCTTCGCATGATGGATTGGTTTAGGATTGTTAGTTGACGTTTTAAGACTTCCGCACTCTATTGACGTCATAGTTTTCATGACCTAAGATTTCACCCTTGCGCATTTGTTTGACCATTAGTCCATTTTGGAGACCCATTGTTAGAGCACTTTTCATGTTTGATTGTTGTTGGACTGTTGGTCGGATTTTGGGTTTAGGCTTGTACGATCCGTGGTTGGGTCCACCCGGGGTGAGGTGTGACAGAGGGAGCCGGGCAGGTTACCCGGGCATGGCACCCGGGCAAGCTGAGGAGAGGGAGCCAGGCAAGACTCCCGGGCAAGGCTGTCGGGCAGGGGATCCGGGCAAGTGGCTCGGGCAAGGTCTGGGCAGGTGTGGTCCGACGCGGGGGAGAGGAAAAAGGTCCCCAGAAATGAAGGGGTGGGAGCCTATTTATAGGCATGGGAGGAGAGAGAAAACCGGGCAAGCAAGATCGGGCAACAACGCCGGGCAAGTAGCCCGGACAAGGACGCCAGGTAAGGGTGTTGGGCAAGCAGTCCAAGCATGGAGACCGGGAAAGCTGCCCGGGCAAGGAGACCAGGCAAGCTGCCCGGGCAAGGCTACCAGGTATCATCCCGGGCAAGTCAAGACCAGGCAAGCGGCCCGTTCTGTCTTGGGAACTTCGAAAAGCCCGTTTGGGCTATTTTTAGCTCCGATTGACGAACAGTTAGCGCCCACGTTCTCATGGCGAGATGAAAAATCTTCCAGGATGGGTTCGACCGGGTTGGCTGGGTTTGACCATGGTTTGACTGAGGGCTGGGGTCTATTCGGTTCAAGCCGGACGGTCTAATCTCGGACCCTTTGTCCACGTGTCTCATGGGGATATTTTCCCTGATATCATCAGTCCCCAAACTTCATAGTACGAACGTAGTTCGGACTGCAAAGTTAAAAAACCAGTCAGCTCTGACCCTGACTACGTGGGCACAATCCGAGCCAATCTACTTGGGCAGGCTGGCATGGAGAAGTGGTTGAGCGGTCTCCTGGCAGCCGGTTAGCCTGAGCTCTAGATACCGGTGTCGGTCTAAAAGAAAGGGGGTCGGGGATGTCGAACTGGATTAACAACCCAGGCAAACTCTGTCGCCACGTGGTCTATGCAATAAGTGGACAGAATTTACCCAGTATAGATGCGCTTGCCGAGGAGTTCGTCTGAACTAGGCATGCGCCAAGAGGTTGACGCAGGGTGGATCCTTGCGTCCTGCGGGCCTGCAGAGATCACCAACATTTGGCGCCGAGTGGAGTCTTTGTACCCCGTACGCCTATAAATATTAGACATAATTAGTCTAATATGAAATCGTCGGTGAAAGCTAGTACTTACGATATCGGCTGAATAGCCGGAAGCGTTCGGCTTTGCGAGGCCCGAAGCATCGGCTGATAGGCCGAAGATGACGGCTGAGGAGCCAGAGAAAGTGGAGCGGGACATGGACACCTTGATTCCACTCTGATGAGCTCATTGTCATGATGGAGCAATGGCGACAGTGGCTGTGGCTCTCTTGGCAAAAAGGTTAATCTTGACATCCAATGAGCTAGAGGTGGCAAACGGCCGAAAAGCCGGCGGGAATGGTCCCAACTTTCTCGACCCCAATGGGAGCAATCCCACTCTCACGGGAACTGTGCGGGACAGACCCGGCTTATGAACCTCTGTGCGGGGACGGACCTCGGGCCACAGGCAGAAAGTCATCCGAGGCGGGACGGACCCGGCTTACACGGGGAGAAAAAACGTCCAAGGCAGGGCGGACCTGGCTTACATGGGGATGAGAATGGCTCGGAAGCCGGTGAGAATGGTTGCTC
>JAOWBR010149559.1:0-13640 GCA_028571145.1 Dionaea muscipula
TGTCTAAATGTGTTTTCATCTTGATTAGTGATCATCATCAAAACTGAGATTAACATAATATATGCAAATACTAACAATATGCCATGTTGCTCCTGAATCCAAGAGTCAAGCATCAGCAAAATTTTATCTGCCTTGTGAAGCTGTCATTCGAAGTACTGGCAATATTTTCTTGAGAGTCAGAATTTTTCTTCAAATTCCAACAATCTTTCTTCATGTGACCTTTTTTTCCACATTGGTAGCACTTCATAATCTTCTTACTCCGTGATTTGGACCTCCCTTGATTATGGCTCCCACCAGAACCACATTCTGCTAGTCTTCCTCTCGTCACCGATAAGAGCACCACTTGTTGTGAACTTACCCATCTGTCTTCCTTGTTTTTGCGCTGATTGTCTTCGTCGAAGACTAGAACGTCCACATTAGTGGTCAAATAGATGATGAGTTGATCATACGAGTCAGGTAGACTTCGAAGTAGAATCTCTACACATTCATTCTCCTCTATTTTATATCCCAATGAAGTGAGTGGAAAAATAGAGTTTTCAGAATGTTAATGTGTTCGGTCACTGAATTAAATCCTAACATCCGTAAGGTGTACAATCTCCTCTTCAAGAAAATCTTATTGTGGAGCGATTTTGCCTCATACAGCTTAGTGAGATGATCCCAGATCTCCTTTGTTGTTTTCTTCTCTTCTATACTTGACAGAACCCTATCTACTAAAGCTAGATGAAGATTGGCAATAGTATTATCATCCATCTCGTTCCATTCATTGTTGTATATCATGTCTGTCGACCTTACACCAATAGCCGCCAAACTATAATCTTTTCTTAAAATAGCCTTCATTTTTAACTTCCACGATGAGAAGTTGTTCTCATCGAACTATAGAATCTTAAAATTTTCAGTCGTTGCTTCTATCACGAACAAGAACTTGCTTCCACTATTTCACGTGAATAGTAACTATGAATAGTACCAAGCGTGAATAGTGACCGTGACTAGTAATGAGTTGCTACCAAGACCGCAAAGTCAATATTATACCGTACTGCTTATTTTATGATGTAGAAGATCCACTTTTGTGGCAAATACAGAGCATACGATGAAGCAGACATTATAATACCGACAAATCTTCGGGCTCTGATACCACTTTTGAGGGAGTTCTGCACTAAAGTACGAACCCAAACCGAATAGAGCGAGATTTATGCTAGTAAATATTTGAATATACTGAACACACAAGTATAGAAGAATTTTATTATGAGAAAAAAGAGTTACATGACAAAAAGTATTTAGGAAGAATCTTACTAAATTTTTCTCTCTAAATCTCTCATGCACTCTCTAATATCTCAATTGCTCCTCACATGAATTGAGGACTTGGGATTGAGGGATGATGATTTAGGATGCAGAGCATCCCCTTTTATAGGGGAGGAGTATGCCCAAATCCTGTTGAATTTGCCCAAGAAAAAAATATGCCCTTGCCTTCCTTGTCAACAATTCAACAATTGCAGCTGTCTATCCAAATTCATTTTCAAAAAGAAGAGGCCCACTATCATTAACAAAGAGCTAGCCACTTTTATTGACATACATGATAACAAATATATATTGAGTATTAACATAGAGAGAGAGAGAAAAAATATATCATATGTCATACTCAAGATAATGAAGATATATACTAAAAATATACTAATAGACAACAACAGAAATACACTGTTGGTTGTAGGGATGATGTGCCCCCACCCCACAATATGGTTGGGACGTCCATGTCATCATTATCAGAGCAACAGTTTCAAGCATAAACGAGAGTTAGATTCACGGCAGAGAATGAGATTCCATACAATTGATTTAATGATTTTAAAATCATAGCCAAAGGTAACAAACTGCTGAAGGCATATAAGTAGATACCACCACTTTATAAATTTACAGAAAATCAGCACCTTATAAATAGAGAATTAGTTTCGAATAAGGATGCCCTCTTTAGAATAGTAAGAGTGGACTTTTGTAGGCCATTGGATTTGGGAGATCAAAGGCTGAGATTGATTAATGTTGGTAGTGGGTGAATAGTGAGACAGTGTACTGTTCATCTGAGATTGAATCTTAGCCTTTGATTTGTAGATCCAATGACCTAAAAAAATCCACTCTACTATTTCAAAGAGGATGTCCGCATTAGAAGGGGAGTGTTTGTGTATGTGTGTGTATACGGGGTGGTTATTTGGACGCCTAAATAAATGTCTAACTGAACGCCTATCCATTTTAAAGTGATTTGAGACGATCCGAACTGATAGATGTGTGGAAAAAGACATTCTAAGACATTTCATGTTTCACGTCCGACGTCCAATAATGACAGGAAGGGCTCCATCCGGAGCCACATTCAGGTTATAAAAATCAATACAAATCCGAAGCTTGCCATTCTTTTTAAAGATGAGTACAATGCTTGATAACCATTCTACATATATGGTTGTCCTAATGAACTTGACTTTGAGCAAATGCTCAATTTCCTTCTAGACGGTTGTTTATGCGGCCTGAAACATCAGGAGTGGATGTTGTACCAGACCTCTATCTAGGCTGGACATTTCATCGAATTCCTATACAAAACAATCTTTATACTTGCCTAAAAGAGAAACTAACTCAGCGCATACCTTGGGAGCTAGTAGCTGGCTAACGTATGTAGGATGAGGTTCGTCAACAATCAACACCGTCGACCTAGTCCACTTCAGACAGGGGGTCATATCCCCAGTGAACCGATGCATTTCTGGCTCCTTATGCTCGCCTAATTTGGTGAGAGTACCCCCTAAACCTTCTTTAGTATGAGCACCCTCGTATAGATAATCAGCGCTGCAACCTTCCTGCTGAATCCGACACTCTATGTCATGAGCCATTAGTTTGGCTCTCAACTTGCCAACGACTTGGGGAGCCTTGGTCATCTCCGCGAACTCAATTTGATAAGCCATTATCTTGGTTTGAATGGTCGTTATAATGGCCTTCTCTCGATGCTGCCGCTTGTCATGACTCATGGGGAGCTCTTGAAGACGCCCAACCCAAGATTGGGTAGCTCAGGGCCACTAGAGTTGGCCTCATTTAGCTGAACAACTTAGTCAGCCATTCGGTCGAGATGTGCTTCTCCTGGGAAATCAGCACTGTCTCGTCCCCTTCATGAACCATTTGAATAGGGCCATATCCACCTTCGTACATATAGTACTCAATGGCATTGGTCTCGGTCGAGAAGGGTTTACTGTTCGCCTTAGGTTCGCCATACTGATCCGATAGAACAATACATTGATGTAGAGAACATGGGATACAACCGCTACCATGAATCCAATCATGTCCGAACAGGACGTTATAATTAGTTGGGCTATCCATCATGAATATTACGGTTGTCATCGTACTTCTAATCGTAATATCCAGAGGGATCATTTCCTTGGAGGTGGCCGCTTCTCCATTAAACCCTGTCAAGAATACTTCAAACGGAATCAAATCCGTTTCGGTCTTGGCTAGTCTTCGTAGAATGTGTAAAGAGATGGTATTGATTGCTGCCCCATTGTCAATAAGCAGTCGAGTTACTGGAACATCGTTTATTTCAGCCTTCATTTACAAGGGTCGTCATGTGCTCGGAAGGTCGATCGAATACCACTTTCTTAGCGGTATCCACCATCACATGGCCACTTTCTTCGGCTTGTTTATTTGAATTCCAGGGGTTGTCACTACAATTACTTTGGGGCATTACCGCAGACATTGTTTGGTTAAATTCATCCTCCCAACCAGTCGGGCCCGAGAGAGAGGGTTGAACATGAACATGCGCATGCACACGTGATTGCGAGACCCTTCTTGAATTGTTGGGCTTTCCATATATGACTAGGAACTCGTACACCCCAAAGCCCGACTTGCCCAAAGGACTAATAGCAGGATTACTGCGCTATGTAAAGAGATACCCCTCCTTCTTGCTTCCTCTCTATAGTCAATTTCTTCTTCCACATCGGTCATATCATCCGTGGAAGTTTCCTCACCCAGGACTAATTCGGCCGTCCCTTGCTCTCATCTCGATCGTTACTCCTCTTCATCATCGTTCCCATTCACCTCGTGTGGGGTGGCTTATGTGGATGAATTCGCTCCTTGGCCATTATCATTGTTGTTGAAGTGACCGGATAGTAAATAGCTGTTTGTTTCCATTAGTGGCAACATCCCAAATTGGATCATGAGAGGAGGCTCATCCTCATCAGTGTCCCAAATCTTGCAGCAGGCTTTGTAGTAGATGGTATAGACAACTATTGAGTTGTAGGGTTAACCGCCTCCACAACGTCTATGGTGTTAATCGTAAAATCATTGTTTGGCCGTTCTCAAGCTACTCTCATACACCGTCCATATTTGCGTTGACACCGTCGTTGCTGTGTTCGGGTCAACCGTTAAAAAGACACCATCTTCTTTTGTTTTGGGTCATATGTATGCCAGACGTTGGTTCGCGTTGGTCGTGGCTTGAACGACTTGTCGTCCTTATCAGCCGTTTGTACCCCCCTAGGCGGGTCCAAAGGACAAATAGACTGCCATTCTTTTGGTTGCATTTCGCCTTGGTTGTTGGCCTTTTCAAGCTGCATTTGCCGCACAATAGCAATATCTCTTTGACAGTAAATGCAAAATCCCTCTGATTTAGGAAGAGTGTCTATTTTACCTACACGGGTGAAGACAATAGGACAATGTCCTGAACTGATTGTCCCGCCCGCATAGAGGTTTTCTTGTCCCTAGCAATCTTTCCAAGGATGTTGGGACACAATTCACTCTTTGTATCATTCAGCTCGAGCTTTTGCCTCAGACTAGGCTTTGGTGTTGGGCTGACGACCACCATATTGATATTGACAGCCTTAGGAAACGACTCCTCATCTACCTTCATCTTCCCGTTGTCGAAGGTTATATGCCCTGCCTCTATAGCGTCATGCAAAACATTGTGAAAAGTTTGACAGTTATTAGTAATGTGCGACTAAGCAATATGACACCTCGCAATATTGTAGATCGTGGAAGCCAGGATAACTCTCCGATGTTGTGCTACTGGGCTCCTGCCTTGGACTTCTGTCAAGAACCATGGGAACCATTGTTGCCATGGAATGGGAAGATGCTGCAGCCTGAGAGCCTCGATGGCTCCGTGACAGGCTCATACACTGCAGTAGAGTGACATTTGAAGTAAAGATGATCACTGTTCTCTTGCTCAATAGCACATGAGCATCTGCTATCAACCATCAAGCTCTGGAGCGGAGAGTTTTCTTTGTTCGAAGCTTGTAGAACATCAATAACCAAAGGCAAAATTCCTGTCTAGGCACCGTTCGTACCTTTCAAATTATGTGCCATTGCAATTCAGGATTAGAAGGAGATAATGCTGCATAGACCTTCTGAGAAGCTTCTATCATCCATCCTGATCCTTCCACTGGACACAAAAATCCCCTCTGCTGTACTGAAGGTTGGACTTAAGAGGATATACCTTGCCTTTAGCAAATTCTGTTAATGTTAATAGCCTGCAAATTCCAGAAATTACGGCCTTTTATGAAGTATTAAGCACACACGTCACCCACATCTTGTCCCTTTTCAATGCCAACTCCCATACGTGTTGACAGACAAAGCTATATTCCACCATTGCAACTTTTCAGGACCAATCCTCCTTGACTCTGGAGACCTAAATACTCCAACCCAAAGATAGATTTTACCTATGGCCTATGGGTTCAATCTCAGAAAGTAGTCAAGTACACACTTAAGAAGTATATGAGACCAGTCATAACTCTAGCTACTATTGCTACTTTTAGTGATCAATCCTTAGAAATTTGGTTTATTGCAGTTCCTTCATGGATTTAATATGTTCAAATAATGGGATGTACTTCCTGGTCTGCTGTTGGGTGATCCATGAAGACATTCAAATCCTCATGCCCAGTGGGAATTAATTATGGTATTGTCTTATGAACTGTTTACCAGGCTGAAGTTTTGATATCGATGTTCAGTTTTTGAACATTAGGTTCTGTTCTCCTTTTCTTCACCGCTACAAAGAACTTCTATTTTGGAGTATAGATGAGTTTGGCATGAAAAATGAGAGTTGAAATCTACAAATTAATTTGATTCACATGGTGTTTTTAGTCTGCAGTCATATGTCGAGGAAATATAATAGCAGGCTATGGAAGTCTGGAAAAAATTGTAAAAGTAGTAGAAGAAGAAAATTTCTTATTGTTCCCAAATAAATCCAAATGCAGATACCATTTGAATGAATCAAACATCGTTGATTTTCAGGTGTTGGAGCCGTAGTAGGTTGTTTGTGGGCTAAGAGGAATTAATGGGTAGAGATTAATTTGCTTGGATTAATCCGGTTGTCAGAACACAAAAAATTAGAAGAATGGAGAGGGATGCTACTCATAGATGGTAGTTGCTGGGATCGGTATTGAGTTCTTGAATTTGTGTCATTAAGAGGGTGAAATACATAAGGAGATTGAGATATGAGTTAGATTAATAGAATCAACTGCAAAACTACCTTTCTATGAATATACCCAGGCTGGTTGTGCCAACAAATTGATCATTATAAAGGTTGCATCTGTGCCCATTGGACCGGTGGATTTCACAAACATATGCTAAGTTCATGTGGAGAGAGTTGACATGATGTCATTGCAAGTGAGAGTGCACCTTGATATCCTATGGTAGTTTGTCGTTCACATCCATAGTGGTTGAGCTTTAGATCTGATGCTGAAAGCCTAAAAGAGTTGATGCCATTTGACTAAGATAACGGTAAGTGTTGTTTGTTGCATATGTCTAGGTGTGTCAAGAACGCTATTTAGAAAAATTTCTTGGGGTTTTCTACCAATTTGAACTTGGAAGAGTCAAAGGTGTTGTAGTCATGATTGTGTTCATCAGCGTATAAGATAAGGGTGCTTCAAGCAAACTGAAGAGTGGAAGTGACTTTAGATCAGATGTTGATTAAAAAAGTTGGTGGAATTGCTATTGTTAGTGGACATCATTGAGAATGCTGGCTTAATTGACACTGGCTGCACCTAGGACATTGGTCCATAATGAGGATTTTTTGCTGTTTTTTTCCCCTTGTTTGGTAGATGTTGCTTTGGTTCTGCTTGGCATATTCTTCTCCTCATTATTGGCTTCTTGTACACTTGTTGCTGCGGGACAAGGAAAGGGCAAAAGGAGACAGGGAAGGAGAAGGTAGTAAAGGATGATATGAGAGAGGGTAAGATAATCAGGTGAGAAGGAGAAAGGCCATGTTACGACCCAACAATATCCAATAAGGAAAGAAATATCTCAAGGATCCTAAAAGTGGTTAGAATTTATAGGGAAGATTAATTATAAAAATAAAGAATATTTTTAAATTATGAAAATAAGGAATATTTTCAAATAAATAGATCTCATGTATTTGTTTCCCTACTAGTGACTTTCCTATTTTAGCACTTCTTAACATTATATATGCATGTAATAAACTGTCATTAGAGGGATGCAAAAATTAATAAAATCTCCTTCCTTTTATCTGTCTCCGTCTATCTTCTTCTAGTTGCTCATTCCCTTCCTCTTCTTTCTAGTTCCCCTCATCTATTCTCCTACTCCCTCGTCTAAGTCTCTCTCTCTCATAACCCCCATAGCTCCACCTCTCATTACCCGTTCCCAAGCTTAGGCTTGTAACAAATTGCTATCAGAGCCGATTCTCTTCGGACCTGGTGCTAAAAATATCCCATAAAAAAAAAATTATCGTTGTCACCATGTCCAGTTTTGAAACTAATGTCATGAGAGATGCTCTAGTTGAACAAAAGGTGGTCGCCATAAGTATGCAACTGATCAAAATGTTGGATGACACAAGTAAGCGACTGACCAAATTGCTGGATGACATGTTCTACACAATGCCTCTAAAAAATTCGGATAACAGACATCTTAGCGTGAGCATCGTGAATGAGATATATCCGATTACAAAAGATGTACTTGATAAAGTATTTTCTCCTTACGGACAAATCGAAGGTATCTTTCGTTATAAGATGTTTCTTGCTTCGGCACATTTTTCTTGCTATGAAGATGCCAATCGTGCCATAGATGCTCTTAATGGGAGATTCATATATGATGGATGTTGTCAATTAGAAATTGATTTTTTACCAAACAGGTCATTGCCCCCTCCAACATTAGAGAGCTCAACTCCAAACAATCTAAAAACCACTTTTCCAAATTTGCCCTCGGTTTTCACTAACCCTCATCAGCATTCATCTTCAACCAAACCCACCAAAACATCAAATCTACTCTCCCCACCACTTCCTTTACCAATTACCCTAAAATCCCCAAACTCCGACTCCTCATCATTGTCTCCCATGGTTAATAAGGTTTTAACTGTTCCAAGACCTCATGATGAGAAATATAGAGGAACTGTACAACAAACAGAATCGATGAAGTCGGTGGTTGAAGCATCTCCAGTTGATTTTTCTTCCAAAATTGATTATGCTAGTGACCTTTTGAGCATTGTTTCTATGGATAGTCCAAGTGAGATCGTGTCTAAGATTACAAAAGATTTTATTGCATCCAGATTTACACAGATTGATGATGATGGCGAAACAGTGGTGTTGCAAGGTAAACTCATTCCACCTGATCGATTCCTGGAAGAAGACAAGTTGGACAGCACAACCCGCAAGCCAGACCAAGGAATAACCTTCCTTCAGTTATTTACTATGAATCTCAGTGTGGATCACCCTACAGCACTGGACATCCTGTCCAACAAGTTCCAGACTCCGTTGCCGCTCCAAGGGCAGCTCTCTGAGGAGCCAACAATCCTACTTTCACCTCTTCCTCCTCTTCCATGGACTTTGGCGGCTTTTATTCATTACTATTATTGCACAACAATCATGGACGAAACTTCAGTTTCCTTTTTCTGCCCTTGAGGACAAGGGCATCGTCGAGAGGAAAGAAATGTTATGACCCAACAATATCAAATAAAGAAGGAAATATCTCAAGAATCCCAAAAGTGGCTAGAATTTGCAGAGAAGATTGATTATGAAAATAAGAAATATTTCTAGATTATGAAAATAAAGAATATTTGCAAATAAATAGATCTCGTGCATTAGTTTCCCTATTAGCAACTTTCCTATTTTAGCACTCGTAGCATTATATATACATGTAATAAGCTGTCATTAGAGACAAGCAAGAATTAATGAAATCTCCTTCCTATTATCTGTCTTCGTCTATCTTCTTCTACTTGTTCATCCCCTTTCTCTTCTTCCTAGTCCCCTTCATATGTTCTCCTCCTCCCTTGTCTGAGTCTCTCTCTCTCTCACAACCACCATACCTCCACCTACCCACTTTCAAGCCCAAGCTTGTAACAGAAGCATACAAAACAAAGCATTGAATTCTTTAACTCTGAGCTAGGGCATAAAGCAAAAAAAAAAAAAAAGAAGATGGATTCGATTCAACATGCTTCAAAACTAGCTTCGGGGATTTTTAGGTTTTAATGACAACAACATACATGAAGAATTAATATAAATAAATACGACAACTAATGACTAGTGAGAAGACAAAGTCGAAGAGAAGACGACTCTCTTCAACAGAGATGTAGTCGGTTTTCTGTAGCTTTGGATGTAGCTTTTACCAACTACTACTCCACCCCTTGATAACAAAAAGGGAGACACTCCAAGAGAACATAAAACTATTGCTTCATACACTTCGATTCCAATAGATGCAGGAGCACGTAACCGGCACAACATCAAAAGTAGTGTGCATCAATGGTAAAAAGGACTGGGTTATACATGGCAGCATAGCTTTTATTTATTTTATTTTTCTGAAAAAAAAAATTGATAGGGCACATGGCACTATTCTTTTTCACAATCAATTAAGAGGTATAGTAAGAGCTCAATGTTAGATTCAACAAAAACTCATTGAATGAGGGTGCGTACTAATAAGCTAAGACAGACATAACCAAACCATCTCAATGGCAAGACAGGGCAAATGCTAACTCAGCTTAGCCTACTGACTCTCAAATACAAATCTTTATAGGTGTCATTCGAGAGAAAAAATTGTAATTGAATATCTTTCACAATGGCATAAAACTCGTAGCAGAAAAAAAATTCAGTTAAGGAAATTAAGATACATCTCCTTGTTAGTGACAGCTATAAATGGATGAGGGTATGGTAGGGATCAAACTACAGACTTTTGTCATGCATGCCACTAGGCTACTTTGATTTCTAAACATGTTATCTCGAAGAACTAACTCAATCATAAATAAATGAGTTTACCTATAATGATAAATGTACAGTATATTATACTTAACAAATTACTACTATAATTTTATTATAAATAATTCTCAAAACATACCCCTTTCCCTTTTTTGGCTTCTTATCATGCCTCGAAGGTGCCCCATCCTCAACATTTAAGCTTTCAACATCTAAACAAAGACGTGAAGTATTAGAGCATCAATTTCAAAGGCAACATTAAAGACAAGAGTCAAGACCATAGGCAAACATTTATGGAAACAAGAATAAAAAGAAGTGTGCAATTCATATCACAGAGTGGCACTTTTCATATTAGACAAGTTCACAACTAAGTAACTCAGGTAGCAGTTGAGTCTAAATCGGACAATTTATTTTCCAAAACCAACGATTTATTTCCAGTATTATGTAAAGGACAACCTTACCATTTGTCCTCGGTTGGCCACTGTATAGACCTGATGCTGACCAATACTTCGCAAAGTTTTTCTTCACCCGCTTCATAAGTTCCACAATATAAGCACCTTTACTGTTATACTTATAGCAGTTCTCCCATATAAACTGTACATCCCTATAGACATCCTCTGAGTTCATGTACTTAGATCCCTTTTCAAGGTTGCTGCATATGGTACCGAAGTCCATTGGTGTATCAATAACATCAAAATAGTCCTAGTATGAAAGATCAAAGCAGTGGTAAAAATCAGTTACTGTCTGCAACAGATATCAAAATTATAATAGAGATCACCATGAAGAAAATATGCATAATAAACTTGGTCATATAGAAGTTTCTTGCACTACTGAATCAGGAACATCTGCAATTAATGTCTATTCTGATTATTTACATATTGATACTGAGGTTCCTGCAGAGTGAAGATATTGATTCAAAATCATATTAGGAGTAGCTTTTGTCAGAAAATAGAGTAAGCAGCAACAATAACCTCTATTGATCTTTGCCACTAATTTCACGAAAATTTCTAATAACTATGCTGTAAAAAGTAAAAGAAACAGGCATATTTAGACTGAAGTAAAACTCACAGGTATTCCTAGCTCAATAGGATTCACTGGCACATTGAAGGGCTCAGCCGCTTCCATTTTCATCACCTTCTTAATAACCTGCCAAAGAAGATAGTGTGACTTGTGCAACTAATTCCCATAAAAAAGCTATAAGCCAGTCAAAGTGGCACTCATTCACATTCTTCGTATACCTCTAGAGAATCTTCTAACTCCTCCTTATTATATTGAGCATCTTGATGATGGAGCTTTGGTTCCTCTGGTGACTTCTCTTCTATGAAAGCCCCAGAATTTGTATTCCGGACAGCATATGTGGAAGCCAGACCCTTGGAAGATTTAATCTTTATGTTTCCCGCCTTTTTGGGCAGGTTCTCAGCAGCAGCAATTTCTATCTCAGGTAATGAGTTGGCACTAATGCTATCTTCCATTTTTTCAGCAACCGATACTTGTTTATCCATGCCCATATGCTGATTACCTTTCTCAGCATCACTTTTTGTTGCTGTACCCAAAGAAGTAACATGGGACTCTGGTGTCTTTGCATTCTTGAGCTTCAACCTAACACGGCCATAAACAGCAACAGGCTTTTGCAGTGAGCCATCAGGATTGTTCAAAATTTTGTCTAATTGATCAGTCACTGATGAGGAAGCTGTTTCAGTTCTGACTTCGGGACTCTTATTTTCTAACTTTTCCAATTGATCAGTCCCTGTTGAGGCAGGTGTTTCAGCTTGCAGTCCTGTTTCAGATTCAGCAATATCAAGGTCATCCAAATCCATATCACCATCCACATTAGCACTGACATCATTTGGGGATGTCTCATTTACAGCAGTCTCCTTGAGTTTCTTGCCTTTGGCTTTTACTTTCTTATGCCCACTTTTGCGCTTCATGATTTTGGTTAAGGACTCCTTTTTAGTTGGTGTCTGAGCACTTGCCCAGCAATGAATGATTTCAAGAGCAGAAAGGAAGAAATAATGTATCACCTCCTCACCTACAAGAAAAAGAGCATCAGAAACTTCCGGATATGCTAGTTCAAGACCCCACTAAAAACAGCTCTTAACATCAGGACTATTCGGGTAGCAGAAAATCATCACAATAGGATAGTGAAAATGGTAAAGCTGCAAGTGGGAGTCCAAGTTGGGAGTCCCTTCCTATGCCCAAACCCCGCAGTCCTTGTCCATCCAAGCCAAAGTGTGTATGTGTGAATATACCCATGTACCTACTTTCAAACTTGACATAGGTAGCGTACCAATTAATCCAAATGGTCTACACAGTGTCTTCCATTCATCTTCCATCCTAAACCAGAGCAAAGATAATATACCTTCTCCCTTGCCTATCAACCTATTGCTTTAAAGTGTGAATACATTTTTTGTTGTTTTTTTTTTCCCTTGATAATCTGGATGGCAGAAAAGTTCAATGAATAAGCTAACATCAGAACAGAAACTAATTGCTTCTAGCTAAGGGAAATCATGCTCAAAATCAGTTACTCCACATAGCCAGTGACTTAATGATAATGATTGCTGTATCAAGTTCAACAACTCTAAAACTTCCGCGCTTACCGTCCCCATTTTTTAACCTAGCGATTTACAGAACCTTGATAAATATAAATCGCCGCCAACCACGAAGCATATCAAACAAACAATGCCGGCCGAAAATCACAGACGAACAACGGCAGAAAAAGTAACGTAATCCCTCTAATCAAATGCTGGATTCGACCTCAAAAGCTCAAATTAGTAGAAACATGAAAAGAAACATCAAAACAACAGGCGAGCAAATTAAAACAAAAAGTTCACATCGCACCACAATCTGGATTAAAAAAAACCTCGCAATTCACCTGAGAGAAAAATGGAAACCAATCTGGCACGGGATAGAGAGAGAGGGCGAATCGCAGGAGAAAGCAAATATTAGGGTTTACAGTGAATCGGGCGCAGCGATCTCCATGTTTCGAGCTCCAGCTAAAGGGAATTTTCTGAGTGAGAGCAGAGGGAGAAGAAGTTCGTCTCTCCCTAGAGAGCGGTTGTAGTTTGGATGGGGAGTGTATTAGAAATTTATACGTTGCGCTGTTTCCGTGTTTCGTGGTGTTGTGCGAATTATAGCGTTTAGAGGCTCGCTGGCGGCTGCCGCTGCACCGAGAAGAAGGGATTGATGACGAGGACGCCGATGGGTGAGGGGAGAGAGAAAGAAGTTTTTATTAAACCTTGTAGCATCTCAATTTATTAAACACAACACATTTTTAAAGAAATTTTCAATTTTGTCCCTCATCTTTTGAAATAATTACAAGATTACCATTGTCTAATATATATACGAAAAACATTTCATTTGTTCACATTCTAAATTTCACTTCTCTTATTTTCTTCTAAAGAGAAAGATTATTTGACGCTGCTTCTTAGATCGGAGTGCATTCGACTTACCAGAGGTATGTACTACTAAGTTCAATCCTTAATATGTATGTTAGTG
>JAOWBR010149570.1:0-13640 GCA_028571145.1 Dionaea muscipula
GATAAAATTTCGTCGAAAAAAATTCGTCGGGAAAAAGTTCACTCGAAAAAAATTCGCCGAAAAAAAATCCGTCGAAAAAATTCGATAGAAAAAGTTTGTCAAAAAAAATTCGCCGGACAAAATTCATCTATTTTTTTCTTATCCGGCCACCATGGATATCAAATACCACCCTCCCATCTTTTCTAATCCCTCATTTTTGTTGGATATGACTGCCAATGAATAACTTATCCGCGATGTCAAAATCACATTCAAACACCGGATAGTATCTTATCCCGAATAAGTTATCCTATCCGAGATGCACTATCTGGTAATCAAACAGGACCTCGAAATTGATTGTCACTTTGTGAGAGAAAAATTATAGTGCAGTGATATTGTGCTGAAATTATCTTCCTTTACACTTTCAGGATTATCTCCAACAAGGAATTCTATCACAAAAAAAACTTCCTTATACACCCCAACAGAATGGGGTGGCCCAGAGAAAAAATCGCCATCTTCTTGATTCCTATGCAACTTCGGTTTTTTTTGGTTCGAAGCTCATACCATTGTTATGCATGTTATCAACCGTTTACCATCTCAAGTTCTCCACAATGATACTCCATATACTCGATTATACAGGAAAGCCCCTAGGCTTGATTATCTTCGTCCTTTTGGTTGTGTGTGTTTCGTTCTCCATCCCCCAACTGAGCGGAATAAGCTCACCGCTCAATCCCTTTATTGTACTTTATTTAGGTATCCACCACTTCAAAATGGTTTTTTATGATATGATCCTAGTGCTCGAAAAATTAGGACCTCACAAAATGACATTTTTTTTGAGAAACAATTTTTTTAAAATAAATTTTCAAGGAAAATAATTAGGACCTCAAGATTAGCAATGTAAAATAATAAATTTTCAATTTGCTATACTATTTGTCTAATTTTTTCAAGGAAAAGGATCAATAAGAATCTCCATTTGTCGATCTCTACTGATAAACACAGAACCCACTATGTTCTATAGCCTAAAGGTCCTAAACACAACACTACCATTGCCAATTTGCCACAACTTATGCTTACTACACCCATCCCCAATTCTGCAATTGGCTTACCACTACACATGGAATAATAAGGCTTACAGATATCAAATCAGTTTAGTTAAGGTCAGTGTCTTTTTCATTGAAGATGAGAAAGAAAACTAGGAGGAAATCGCAAACTTCAGCACAAGAAAAATATTAGTACATGAGAAAAATAATGTGAATTACCTTAAATTCTTTTTTTAAGTTCTAGTACCCTCAGTCCAACAAAAAAAGAAACAATTTCCACTGTAGAGATCAAATAAAAACCTTGAAGAGGGTTGTGCTTCTCATGATTCAAGGATATAGCACCAATCTCCTTCAGGTACGTAAACTTCTTCTGAAAATCCACAGATAGAGTATCATATGGAAAAGACAGCACTTCTTTGCTTGTAATTGCTGAAGGGTTGACATAGTTGGCATCTGTTGCAGACATCAAGCTCTCATTCTTCATAGTGATTACATCTTTTTCCATTGAACATCTTAGGCCATCCCTTGCATCCTGGAATATTGATAAGACAAATATGATACAAAAAAACAGGTAGAGAACAGACAGCGATAACTAATAGGGCTTCTTACATCTAAGAAGCTGATGACTTGCTCCATTAGAGACATTGGAACACACTCGAATTCGAGATCCTTCAGAAAAAAAGAAATCAGTCATCTTAAGTAAATAAATCATGATAAACACCATTACTGAATACATGGAAAGACAGAGAAACCATTAATATAGGAGAGACGTGGGTAGGTCACCTATGAAGGAGACCATTGGATATGCCAATCAGGAAGATGGAGTCCATCATATTGGAAGGGAGAAAGAATGGAGGACGACTAAAGATGACCTGGGAGGCAATGATCCATACGGACCTTGACATGATGCAACTCATGAGAGAAGATGCTTTGCATCGGGCGGAGTGGAGAAGGCAGGTTGTGATAGGAGAAGCAGAAGGGATTGAGATAGAGTCTCCGAGGCTTTTGGAGTTTACGACAATGGTCTTTGTTGGGGTTGATTTGGTTTTGATACATTATCATGCATTATTATCAGCTAGTTAGTAGCATATATTGGATGTATTTTATATGACTTTATTACTAGGTATACGTTGGATGTATTTTATATGACTTTGTCCATTGGTATTTTTTTCACAAAAAGTAAGCATTAGATAACAAATCTAGTCTTTCACTAAGATTTCGAATAGCTGTCCCAAATTCAAGTTGAATATGTTTCACCTCTTCCCAATTCCCAATCATGTTTGAAATTGAGGAAATCTGAAATGGAGGGTGAGAAGACAATGGATACTCTGTGCGATAATAATGCTTGAGGAGAAGGTTCAATTTGATGAGGAGATTTCTGAATTAGTTGAGACAATTGAGTCTCTTAGTGGGTGAATCACCAAGGTGAATTTGGTCAAGTGAAAGATGAAACAAAGAAACTCTAGCTGAACTTGGTAATAGATGGTTTATTGATTCTAAGCCATTCATTCTTTGTGATTAGAGACTGGATTTTGATTTGGTGAATAATTCTCTAGATACAGTGCCAATCTCGATACAATTGCCGATGTTGAGGTTGGGATATTAGAGTGAAGTGGGGCTTAGCAAGATACCTTCTTGTATTGGGAAGACACTAAGTTGTGGTAAGTTGACTTTAGAGATAGTTAGATTAGATTATGCTCGAATATTGGTAGAGATGGATACTAGAAGGAAGCTTGTAGAAGAGGTGTTATCTAAGTGTTTGGATGGCCATATAATTCATCAGAAGATAGTATATGAGTGGTGACCTAGGACATGCTCTAGATGCAAACAATGGGGTCATAAGGAAATATGTTGTCGACATAAGGAGGAAACCGAGTAGTGGACTTTACAGAAAAGGATCTAGCTGGAGCACAAGTGCAAATGATTTCAGTACAAGCCCAAGTAGCACATATACAGGATCATGTCTCATGGTGTATGTTGTTTATTGATGATATTGTTTTGGTGGATGACACTTGGGAATGTGTTAAAGCTAACTTGGAAGCATC
Source organism: Dionaea muscipula (assembly GCA_028571145.1). NCBI lineage: Eukaryota > Viridiplantae > Streptophyta > Magnoliopsida > Caryophyllales > Droseraceae > Dionaea > Dionaea muscipula. Next base: position 3,062 of record JAOWBR010149570.1, read on the forward strand.
AAGAGATGATTTGAAATGGAAGGGTCTAACATTAAGTAGGACGAAAAATAAGTATATGGAATGTGGTTTCGATTTCAAAAAGGAATCGAATGATGGCAACTTGCCTTTGGGAACAAAAAGGTTTCCTAAAAGAGAATCTTTCAAATATTTTTGGCCGATGATTGAGAATAATGGAGAGATTGACGAACATGTTACAAAGAGAATTAACGTTGGTTGGATGAAATTGAGGAGCGCTTCAAGAGTTTTATGTGATCAAAAGTAGCTATCAAGCTTAAAGGGAGATTTTATATGACGATTGTTCGACCCATTATAAGGAGTAGAGTGTTGGACAATAAGTGTTGTGGAGATGAAAATGTTGAGGTAAATGCATGGGCACAATACCAAGGATATGATCAGAAATGATGCATAAGAGAAGTGCTTGGAGTGATATTTATAGAAGATGAGAAAACTATGTTTAATGTGCCTTACTAATGCAACTGTAAGAAGAAATGATATAATGGAAGAGGTGCAGGTGAAGAGCGAGAGGAAGAGACCCGTCCTGATCAGTCACAAGCATCTCCTCCACGTAGGGTGTTGGTGTAGGCCAATGGATTGTTAACTAACTCTCTATAGCTAACCACAAATATTCAAACCATCCAACAATAAAGAGACTATCACACAGGAGTTATGATGTGTAAAAATATCACTCAACTTTCTGTGTGTTTACACACGTTCCGACATTTTTTAAGGATATTACCCATGGAAGTTTATATGATGGTGTTATTGGTTCCTATTGCTTTGATGGCCTCGTTTCTCTCTAAAAAAAAAATACACAAATAAATAAATAAATAAATAAATAAATAAATAAATAAAAATTCGCCGAATTACTTGAAAGCAATTAATGCCTGATTAAAAAGTCTTGACGCTTGAAGACCCCCTGTCGCTATGCTACCGTCGACGCCATTTAGAACATTGAAGAAAACTATAAAGCATGAGTTGTCATACCATGACCTCATTGTGGATATGGTGCATAATAAAAGAGATCGACATCGTTGTATCTATGTAGCCGACCCCACTTAATAGGAAAAGACCGCACTTAGTGGGAAACAGACTTTGTTTTGAGCTTCTCAAGATGGTACTAGAGGAGTTTGACCAAGTGGTTTGTGTTGTTGAGCACATAATGTGACTTCCTAAGGTAGGGGAAATTGTGCATAATTCACACTTCAAGTCTAATGGAAAATCACATGATGAGGGGTGTTAAAGTATAAAATAATATTTGGGGCATCATACTACAAGCTTGGGCCTTCGATAAAATGAGGTCCCCGACAAAAGAGGTACAACTTCGATACTTACAATGATTATATAGAAGATATCAATGAGTTGTCTATACATTACAATACTTCAAAGTGAACTGAAAGCACAATTAAAATCATGTATGATTTATTCATATAAGAATATATATCTACTCTAGTAGTAAAGAGATCAAGGCAGAAAAACAATAGTTAGATACCGACTAAATCAAGCTTTCCAAAAACCAAACCTCAATGCGGTTAGAGAAAATTCCAACTGGAGTAACAGATTTTTCTGGATTAAATCTATCGAGATACCCTTCCATTGAGGCACGCAATCTACAAGAGTAGAAAGAGAGAAGTTAAGGATTCAAGTGCTTCCCAGGTATGAAGATTTATACAGACCAATCAAGTGATAACAAAGACAGGAAAAACAACCACTTTGACGAAAGGTAGCAATCAGAGCATCAGTTCCAACAACCTTAATACACAGTATTACTCATGCTAACCATAAACTGACCACAAGACGATGAATCTGTCTCATTATATGTGCACTCCAAGATAGATGAGACAGCTCATTCTCAACACATTCTCAATGTTAAAAGAGGAACATACATATAATCTGCTATGCCATCACAAAAGCAAAATTTTCAAGGTAGAAGATATCCATGAGCCAATGACATTAGGCTTGACAAATGATCTAGGGAATATACACTTTACAATAGAAGAAGGCTGAAGCACTTAGCTGCTCTTTCAAGTAACGTTTTCCAAAAAGTCCCCAAGTAATATGATTATTGTTGTGTTATCCCAACACGAACAAATGTATGATCTATAAGCATGCGAATTGCAATGCAACATAGTTTCTAGAAACAATAATGTCGAATGTCAGAGCATGGAGCCAAGTATCAGAAAATAGAAACGATACACAGAAATAGAAGCATCATCAGAATCTAGCACAGAGTTGCACTAACACTGCTAGTTCTGGGATGCGGTATAGCTGTATGCACACAAGTATGAGGAACAAGACCTAAAAATCAAAAACCTGACTGATACGGTTGCTATCAGAATTTAAGGGTTGATTGAGACCTTAAATCGAAATAACAACTTTGGCATGGTTCAATGCTAGACGAGCAACAAACTTGTCTGGAAATAACCAATTCCTGACCGATCACCATGGCAATACAAGTATATAAGCAAAAATAGGACATCATTTGACGTCAGCTGAAAAATATCATCTATTTGGTGAATGAGTCCTCAGGTCGTGACTCAAGAAGATAGTGGTGTGAATCTCTTGATACAGGAGAAGGACAAAGGAGAATGAATAGGGAAGAGGAGAAGTAGAGAAGAGAATACAGGGAAGAAGTCAAATCAGAGAGAACATGAGGAAATCAGCAAAGGTAAACACTCGTGATTCTTCTTTAATTCGCAATCAGTCACCCCTTCATAGAAAAGAAGGAAGAAGTGAAATCAGAGGGAACAAGTGGAAACTGGGTAAAATAGTCCCAGCTCTTCTATAATTCCTTCCAATATCATACAAACGTGGGAAGTTTACATGGATACTAAATCCCTCATTTAAAACTTGAAAAACCACAACAGAGAAAAAATAAAGAAAATTCAAATATGAAGCAGCAGCTATAATTACAATAATGCGAACAAAATCTCTAAAGACAGCGAGTAAGCACATGTTCAAGCAGGGCACCAAATGCAGAAGTGTAAAATTAAGCAATTTGGATTATTATGAGGGATTTTTATTGTGGATGACAGGACTAAAATCTGATTCATCCGGTCTTTGATCAATGCTCTCCATCATCTCGCATATGTAGGCCACAGTTACAAGTTAAAGAAACAACAGTTTAAATGTCAAAAGCAGGGAGTGACATCATGAGCCATGATAGGTACTAGAAGCTTGAAAAAAAATGAAAGCCTGCTACCAGATCCGGTGATGCCCGGTATCCCACTGACAGTGACAGTCAGGGGACCTAAGGCCACAATGAAATACATAAAGTGGAAACTAATTACCCCTATACCAAAAAGCTTTTCAATGTTGAAACTCCAAGTTTTTACAGGGACATCCACCACAACTCTGTATTATGACTGCTTTTATCCTAGAATACATCCCAGAAAGAAATAGTTCACATAATTTTGGGACATCTAAAAAAAAAGAACAGTAAACTAAATTTTCGGATGGAAGAAGAAAAAAAAAATAAAATAAATAATCCACAGGGGGGCCTTATAAATGGATCTAAACTTGAGATTTTCTAAGATTATTTATTTGGTAGCCCAATTTTTACTACAATGTTGAGGGCACAAGGTGAAATATCTACCTCGTCCTAAAAACATTAAATGACCTGATATTTGGCACAACTGCAAGTCAGAACAAGATATCAACTAAGATAAAAGATCCTTACGATTTAAATGAAGAAAATGCCCAAATGGAGATAACCTAATCCTAAACATACAAAAAGATCAAATGGCTCGGCTCAATTTAGTGGATAGGTGAAGTTACAGATAGTTCCATTATTAATCATGAACTTTGCTATCATCACTTTGGAACCGTTTTACTCTGTAGGAATTTAAAATTATAGTACTAAATATAATAGGTATCATACCTAACACAATCAGGGTTTGATGCCAAGTATGATCTCAAATCATGGAAGCACTTCCTCTCCAACGTAATGCTTTCAGCACACCCAGAACCCAAGGCAGGCAGCATTTGGGACAGAACTTGGTAGACAAGTAACTGAAAAGGGAACTCAAAACTGTAATTCCAATGATCCTAGTTTCATTTTTATCAGTTGCCATTTAGCATATCTATAAAAAAAACACGTACGACGCAACATGCAAATGTCACGGAGAATTCCACCTGGGTGAAACCACGTAATGTATGGTGATGTGAAGTTAAGAACGGAACAATAGGAGGCAGCAGTTCAGCCAAATGTCTAGGTCGAAGCGCTTCCTTTGCATGGAGTATCACATTAGCTGCTATAAATACATAGGAAGATAGTGCCTGCATCAACTCTTCCATTAGTATATTCCTCCATAATAACTGTCAAGTTGCCATTGAGACTTCAAGTTATCAGAGAACATGTCAACAAGGAAGAAAGGATGAACTAATTCCTCTAATTAAGGAGGAACCAGGTCAGCACATGTATGAGCAATCTCATAGGACCAGGTAGGAAAATGAAAGATCTCAAGGGCTCAAAGCTGGGGTAGCACAGAAAGGACAAGGGCTCAAAGCTGGGGTAGCACAGAAAGGACAAGGAAATAGCATAGTGATGATGTTCATGGCAAGTAAACAATCATCTATGATATATCCCAGGCCTTAGACTTCACTAAAAAATAAACAAGTCATAAATTTGGAATTTTAATATGAACAAAAAAGGATGACAAGAAGAAACCAGGATGAGGGATGCCTATACACCACTAAGCATGTGGATGTGGAGGCCATGTATGAACTGGTATCTAGAAACTAATTCATCTCAACAACTTAAGGTGTTAGGCAAAAGCATAGGAAGGTGTTCTATCTTGAATTTGGAGTCAGATCGTACATTATTCCATTTCCTCTGCACATATCTAAACTGTACGGTGAGTTGGCAGGAGTTATGAGGGAATTTTAGGCTTTATTATCCGGTGGTCAAATTTGCAATACTTTTAATCCTTACCTAGTTCTATAGATTAGGAGGTAACCACTATTGTAATTGTAACTCCAAAAGACATGGTGGACACCCATAGTGGACGTATAGTAATTCTTTCCCCGAACCACGCAAGTTTCAGTGTGTGATCTCTTTTCTTTTTTGTGTTTGTTCTTTTCCTAACATTCTATTAGTCTTGAGTTTGTGCATGTTGAGAGCATTGAGTTAGTCTTAGCATTGGGTTTGGATTCATTATGATACTTTATATATAGCCTAATATAACCCATATATATAAACAATGCCTAGCCTCATTTTGGGGTTATGCCTTCTCATTCTTCATTCACTTTGTCAACATAGTATCAGAGCCACTTTTAATTTACCCTTCAAAACCCTAGCTACAGCCCATCTTGGCCACACCACCACCACCAGTCAAAACCATAGCCGCCAGCCTTGACTAGCTCACCACCACCAAACCACCACACCTTTCTACTAACCGACAATTGCCCAGAGGCCGGAGACCACCATGGTGGTGGACCCAACATCCTGCGATGCTCCGATAGCCACCGACAGCTCATGCCCCGCCAGCCGCCGCGAGTTTGTGTGTGTTGAGCCTTCGATTTTCATTTTCTGCAACGACTGACCACCTAGGGAAGTAGAGGGAACCAAGTCGCTCGTCAGAGACATGACCATTCTCCATGTCGCCGCCGCACGAACTGCCAAGCGCCGCCCAGATCTGCGGCGTGTGGGCTCCATGCACCGACGACTTCTCCTCCGGACAGAATAACCCCCTCATCGCACTGGTTCATTCTCTCTTTTGTCTTTGCAGTTGATTCTCTTCCGTTTTTACGTTTATCCAGCACCTTCGATAAAATGTGCTAGTTTGGGATTATGAGGATTGAAAGCCTCTTTCACTATGAAGATTAGTTTTCTTCCTAGTTGGCAATTCTTCATCATCTATTATTTGTTATGGCGAGTACTTCGAAAAATAGTGAGTCAAAATCTGTTGTCTATGAGGTTTTTCTTGTCACCACTAAGCTTATTGAACGCTTGGATGGTGAGAATTATTTTCATTGGAAGAAAATGGTCCTATTTGCTATTCGGGGTATGGAAACGAAGAATCACCTTACTAATGGAAGTCCTATTGATGATAAGAGCCATTGGAGGCTAAGTTGTGGGCAAGAGATGATGTCCGTCTCTACACTAGATTGATAAACTTGATGGAGCATCGAGTTTCTATATTAGTCTCCCATTGTGATTCGGTTAAGGAACATTAGGACTATCTGGTTGTCCTATATTTTGACAAGGATAATATGAATTGTCTATATTATGTTTCTCAATCTTTGTTTTGTCTTGTGCAGGGTAATTTACATTCACTGATTACTTTGTTTCTGTTCAGAAGTTATATGAGGAGTTTATTGTTTTGATGTCAATTAGTGCTAAAATGAGAAAGATGTGTGAGCAACGTGAACAACTGATCATCATGGCTTTTCTCAGGAGTCTACGCTCCGGGCATAATTCTATTTGATCCCAGATTCTAGCTAGCAAGAAGACTTCCATGACTAAGGCCTTCTCTAGGGCCAACAGAGCTATCCGGACATCTTTTGGCACTAGTCTTTTTAGTGGTGATCGTGTCGCCCTTACTAGCTCTAAGGGCATCCCGTGGCCGTGGCCGGGGTAGAGGGGGAGATCATCCGTTTTGCACTCATTGCCAGTGTTCGGGTCATATCATTGAGACTTGCTATCAGCTTCATGGTTATCCTTCCTCCACTGCTAACTCTGCTCCTGATCGCCGACCTATTTGTTCTCATTGCAAAGCCCCTAATCATATTTGAGATCGATGCTTCAAGTTATATGGACGACCCTTTGTTCCTGAGTCTACTAACTAGGACGGACTCCTTAATTGCATTGTAGAGTCATGATGACTCAGTCATCTACTCATCTTGCACATATGTTTCCCATAATTTTGCTATCCTGTAACTCTTGTTCTGAATTTTTAACGAGTTCTACTTGGTTTTGTGTATATATTTTGCTATGTGATGATGATACTAGTGAGTAAATCTTAGCCATATGTGATTCTGTTCTGCTGTTTTGATGATTTTAGACACATAACTTAAGGTATGCAATCAGAGTAAGTTCAATTCTTGAGGAGTAAGTTCTATTTTGATGTATGCGATTAAACTACATTTAATACTGAAGTATCATACTTGATTGGTAAGCAGCTATGAGCTAGTTGATATCATGAGATTGTCTGAGATTTCAAATATATATGGGATCCCTATTCTTCCTAGAATTGAAGTGAAACTATCTACTTTTCTAATGGGATGATGAATAGGTTTAGGATATTTGTATTCATGTCCTCAATATTGTTTAAATAAGCTTGGATTTGATCTTTAGACAGCTTGGAACCAACTCTCCTCAAAGAAGGAGAATGCCCACGAATGTATATATACTTCTAAAAACAAGTAGAGAAAGAAATGCATTAAAATCAAGATCCACAAGAGGCATTCACACAATGATCAATGAAAGTCAAAGAGACAAAATGAAAGCATTGCAATAATCAAGGCAAATAAAGAGGGTAATGACCATAGATTCGAGGTTACATTTTCCAGAAGCACAAAAAAAATCATTAACTAGAACATCAGAGTTGACAAATTTCTCATACAACAGCAGTTTATTATTAATCATCGAAAGGATATACTCATGAAAACAAAGGATGATCACAAGGAGAAGGGTTGCACATTGAATTCTGTTTTGCATTAAACACCAGCAGTTTTATATATCGTTGTTGCGATGAAATCAGATCATAATAATTGTAGCATGAATTTCCAAGGAGTCATACAAAAATTCTCTTTCAATATGAAAAGGATGCTAAATGAGTAAACATGTAAAGCGAAAGTCTTCCTGGTTTATAGCAATACTAGGGGATGCTTGTGCCATTGGTACGATGAGCAATTTCACTACACTGTAGTTATATACATCATCATTCACAATTGAAAATCCAAGGAGATATAACAACAAGAAATTGAAATGTTCTCCCCAAAGTTCCTAGAAGCAAGAAATTAAAATGCTCGAACAAGGGAATAACTAGAGAACAAATGATGAAAAAATATTTAATAAAAGTAAGGGAATACACAGTGGTTCAATAATAAAACCACCGTGTATTTCCAATTTTTTTTTTTTAAAAAAATTAAATTTTAAAAATGTATCTCTAAATTCAAAATCATTCTTCCAAATAATATAGATGTATTCTAATATTACAAAAAAAATTAAAAAAAAAAAATAAAACAAAAATAATTTATACAAAAATAAAAAAAAATATTAATGTCCGGTACCGAGTGTGTTGTCGTCTAGTGCCGGGTGCATTGTAGTGTCGGGTGTGTTGTCGCCCGGTGCCGGGTACGTTATCCCCGGTGCCGAGTGTGTTCTCCTCCGGTGCTAGGTGCGCACTTGTCAATGCGAGGACCGCTCTGCCCCAGTGCCTGGTGCGAATTAGGTTGTGTTTGTAATATTATAGAATAGAATAGATGTATGGGAGAGAGAGAATGAGAGAGATAAGGAGAGATAGTGAAGGGGAGAGAATTAAATGGATGAGATTTATGGAAGATAAGTTATTAGAGAGAGAAGATTTGAATTGGGTTGTGTTTTGTAATATAGATATCAATGAAAAATATTCATATAAAGTAGCTTATATTTTCTACATTAGAAATGCCTTCCTACAAGACCATATTAACTAAAAAGAAAGATTCTGAAGGATTGACATTCAAACCTGGGTCCTCATCTCATAATCATGGAATATCCGAATCAAATGCCCTCCCACCTGTGACACAAAATGAATATGAAGGTTAATATGCAAATGAAGAGATAGCTTGTTAACAACATTCATGGATTGTCAACTAAAAAAAGTAATTACAATGTGTAGAATAAGTGCGTGAAAAAAATATGTGGACGAAATCAAATCTAATTTGATTAAGTCAACTGTATTTTTAGACTATTAATTACCTGTTATGATAGCCCCTGATTTTTAATCCTTAATTTTAGGGGTTTGTTGTTTTCTTTTGTATTCTATTTATAGGATATCCCATTCCAGAATGCAAATCAGAGCAGTTTTGTTTTCTCTTTCCGAAAGTGACAATTCCTCTCTTCATATCACAACCCACAAACTTGATGGAAAAAACTACTTACAGTGCGCTCAATTTGTCGAGATCATTATTTATGATCAAGGTAAGCTTGGCTACATCACAGGAGATCTTCCAACTCCAAGCCCAACCAGTTCATCCTATGCAACATGGATGATGGAGAATTCTATATCCTCAGATGGCTCATCAACTCAATGGAACCAAGGATTAGCCGCCGATATCTTTGGCTCAAAAACTCCAAGTATGGGATGCTAGTCGCAGGATGTATTCTGATCTTGGATAGATATAATAGTTGTGGTGACAGATCCATGATTCTAGGATCTAGGTTAATTGTGCACGTCTTTGTAACCGCCTTGTACCACTGCTTTGTAACCTTTATTTAAAGAGATGAATATACACACAGAAAGGCAGGCTGACCAATTCAGTTCCATTGGTATCGTGCACATCTTGTTTTATTGTCATTGTCTCGGTCTTCCTTGATTTTCCTTGTTCTTGTCTTGCCTCCCCTGTGTATTGGGTACTATACCCACTTGGTCATCACCTACCTTGTTATCACTCCAATCGTGCAGACCACTGACAAGTCCGATTTCTCATGTTAAGTTCATGGGCACAAATTATTTTGTCTAGGAATTTCAATTTAAATTTTTTTTTTCCTCCCGTATTGACTCTTTGAGTCCGTTAACAAAGCTGAAGACTTAGTGATTGATCAACAGGTTTCCCACACGGCTCAAAAGTTGCTCAAACTCAGTTTGGTACTCTTGAACAGTACAAGTCTGCTTCAAACCGATGAGATTGCCAAAAAAAATTACAACAGAGGGAAGGGTCATACCGTGAATGTAATGCTTCCTTAAAACGTGCCTAAGACTAGGGGGGCCCTGATTCCTTTAAAACTTGGTACCACAACTGCGCTCCATCAATGAGATGATAGGCAGCTAACGGAATCTTGTCCTCTTCGGGGGTCTCATGAAAAGCGAAGAATTGCTCTATCCGATATAACCAACTGGTGGGGTCACCAATACCATCGTAGCGCGGGAACTTGAGACGGGAGAACCTTGGTGCACCAGAAGTTCACCCATCAGATCGCCTGGTAGAATGTGAACCTGTAGTTGCCCATTATAGTGCTAATCTGTTTAGAGAACCGCTGGAACATATCCTAAAACTTGCTCTCCAGCAGTTCATTGTTTTGTGCCAATCTACATTCTACTTCAGCAACTAACATATGAGAACTAGAGTCGAAAATTTGTGATCCGGATATGGTAGGTTCTGGTCCGAGGATGGATGGCTCTGATTACCAATTTGTTACGAGCTTGGGATTGGGAGCGGGTGGTTGAAGGAGCTATGCTGATCGAGAGGAATAGATGATAATAGACGAAAGGGGTGAGGAGTTAAGAGGAGGGGGATGTGTTATGGTTTTCTCAACATATGTTGAAAATTCAAGACGATGGCGCTGAACATGGTGGCAGCAAGCTTCAGTAACGCCAGTGAGCACCATGGCGTCAGGTTGATGGATCTTCTAATCCAGGATGATTTGAAGACGCCTTGG